>CATIWJ010137041.1:0-10005 GCA_949640765.1 Croton laevigatus | reverse complement strand
ATATTTCATAATTTATATATTTGACTATTTTTCCAAATATAGCTATTTAAATAAACTATTAATCTAAAATATAATACGAATCGAAAATAAAATTTAACATAAAATTCAACATTCACAACGGTTGAAAAGAAAAATACATTAAATTTTGAATATCCAAATAAAACTCAATTCACAATTCACAAAAAATAAAACCAATATTCAAAATATCATACTTAAAAAGAGAAAATTCCATAACCTAGAATTAATTTGAAATATACGTGATTGCTCTGATGAAAATGTCCATGCCTTACGCAGCTTGATTCCTCTTCACGGGCAGTAGGAAAAACTCAAACTGGTCTGCCAACCTCCATTCCATGCCTTGTAATTATAAATATACAGTCAGAATCAGAGTTACAAAGAACTCTACCAGACACAAAATTAAAAAGATTCAACTCGAAATATAAGTATATGAACTTTAAAAAACTTCAAAAGTATAATTCTGATAATAGAATCAATATAAGAATTCAACTAACTTGAAATAAGAGAAACCATTTGTTTGAGCAATCTCAAAGCAATTGAAACCCAAATAAAGACTCAAATTCAAGAAACTTGCATGCCTAGAGAGTATAGAAAATGCTAGGTTTTATTCTGAACCTATCAACAAGCCAAATACAAACTGCAACAAGCCAAAATAACATATCAACAAGCCAAATACAAACTAACGGATTGCATGGCAAACTTAAATAATTCATTTATAAAGCATCATTTTTCCATACTCAATTTCACAAGGGACTCAAGCTAGCTTTAGCAAATTATATGCTCCTTGTCAGTTTTTAGTCTTTTGACATTCACAAACCACAAAGCACACCACTCAAAGAAATTTCAAATTCCTCCTTCTCAAAATTCATCCACAACAAGTTGAAAATTTTTAAATTTCAATTCACAAAAAAGTTTAAAAAAAGAAATTTTCACTTATTTTACTGCTAATTTATTAGAAATAAACATATCAACAGGCGAAATACAAACTAATAAAACTACCGTTGTTAAATAACATATCAACAAGCCAAATACAAACTAACCTCATATTTTGAAGAATGCACCCATCTTGAAAGAGCTGATCATCTGCAATCAATACAACAGCACTAATTAGGTTTTATTCTGTTCACAGTGGAAAAATTTAACTTCCATGTGCTTTTTATCCATGTTCAAAAAAAAATCCACTAACAAATATCTGCATATTCTAAAAACCAACAAAAAAGCATAAATAACTTGAGTAACAGAAATAGACAACACAATCACAAATTGTTAGCTTCCAGTGTCCCCCATATTTAATTTATGGCAAGAGAATAGCAAACAACCTGCAAGGATCATAAATGGTCACAGAACGATCAGCGCCACCCACAGAGATATTACCAGCAGAGGAACTGCAGACAGCATAGAAATTGTCTCCAACAGATCCACAAATTCGTTGAAGACAACAACCATTTTCTTTCATCCTCAGATCATATATAGTCAGCTGCAATAATTCCCACATATTTGTCAAATCAAGAATCGAATTGAGAATCAGAACCCTATTTTTTTAATTGACGATCAGGAATTGAACCAAATCATAAGATTTGGATTCTAATCTTTTAAAATAATTTCGAATAACATTTATGAATTTACATAGACATTATCTATTAATTTTTGTAATGACACTAATTTTCTTATTTATTATTCGCTAAATTGTGTATTAGGACTTAACTGTAACTATGATGATTTAATTGTTACGATTTAATTTTCATTTTGCAACTATTGAGGAACTAGGCAATACGCAAATGTATACCTGGCAGCCTTCAGTGATGGCCAAAATGGAACCCTCACTCCCATGACTTAAATTCTGTAAGAAAATCAATGTGGCTGGGTACAAGAGTCTGCAAAACACATACAAAAATAATAGATATGTACATATTAAATCCAAATGAACATCATCCTGTCTATATTTGAATATCTCCATATCAAAACTCAACAGGATGCTAGCAATTGCAAAGGAACACTACAAACAAAGCACAAGGCACATTGTTTTTCACCTATACGGCATAATGCCAATGCAAAATGGTAAGTGCCTAAAAGGGGTCAAGTTCAAGTATATTACAGGCAACAATCTAAGTAAGATGTTGGTCCCTTGTCAACTAAGAGGGGGGTGAATTAGTGGCCTTTAAAAAATCTTAGGTGGAAATTTGGTAGTATGAAAGGAAAGAATTTATAGTGGTTCGGCTATAATCTCGAGCCTACGTCCACTTCTCCAATCCTAGAAAGGAAATTGGGTTCCACTAAGCACCAATGGCAATTACAAGAGAGGTTTTACAAGTTCACCTCAAAACTTAGTGTTTATAGCTAACACCAAACTTTACAAGATGAGTATACACAAGAATGAGTTTAAAGCTAACTCTCAACTATATGAAAAAAAAAACGACAGTAATGTTGGATTTAAGGATTACCCAACAAACACAAGTAAAACAAAGTTGATTGAAGTAAAATGTATATAGAGTTGAAGATTATAGAGTGCAAAAGTTGTGTATTTTTTTTATCTTTGAATTTGAGGGTATTTATAGAGGATACTTGAAAACTAGCCATTTGGATCGTCAAGGAAATAAATTATTCTGAAATGCAGCTGGGTCGCGACCGAGACTGGCGAGTCGCGACCGAGACACGCCGATTGGGAGCGTCAGACAATGGCTCCAAAGAATTATTCGTAGGCCCGACAATATCTTAAAATTTGAATTGACTTTTGGCGGGTCGCGACCGAGACTGGCTGAGAGGTAGTAACGGCTTTATTTGAAAGTAGCGGACGAGACAAGTGAGAAACAATAAGTCGCGACCAAGACTGATTAGTAGCGACCGAGACTCTTGTGCTGAGAATGAGTAGCGACCGAGACACTGTTGAGACACTTGAGTCGCGAGTAGTCTAGGGGCTTCACAAAATTTTTTATCTGCTGAGTCGCGACCGAGACACCTGTGCTGAGGCTGAGTCTCGACGGAGACACTTGAGTCGTGAGTAGTCCAGGGTCTTCACAAAATTTTCTTTGTTGAGTTGCGACCGAGACAGATTGGTAGTGGTCGCGACACTTCTGCAGAATTGCTACATTGCTGTTTTCATTATCTGTTTCAACTTGGATTGCTTTGATATGAAGTATATTCACTGAATACACACAGATAAGCTTGAAACAGCATTAGTAACTTCACAATTTCAAGTATAAGTTGGTCAAACAATCAAAACAAGGGATTTTGGAAACTAGGCACACCAATCTCCTCCTTTTTGATTTTTTGACAAATATACTTGATATTGTGATTAGAGAAGAGTAATATGACTTATGTATGATGTATGTTTCAAGATAAAACTGAAATTTTGTAAAATTTGTGCTCCCCCTCACTAAATGCTTAATTTTGCAAGAGTTTAAATTTAATCACAAAACAAGTTTATTTCTCCCCCTTTTGTCAAAAATATTAAAAATATAATAGATAAGGAAATGATATTTCATTGCAATAACCAAAAGATTACAACTAGAAAGAAAATAAACTTAAGACATAAACTGAAAATTACATAAAAAGAAACTATTTTCCTAGCTTGATCCCTTTGCCTTTTTCAGCGGCTTCACTAGCTTTTTCAATGAGAGCAAATTGTTCTTGCAAAGGAATGGAATCAGAAGAGGATGAAGAACGAGGTTGAGGAGCTTCGGAAGGACCGGAAGGACCAGCTTCACTTGAAGGTTGAACCGGAGGAGGAGGGGCATTGTCATCATCCGATTCTGAAGCAGATGAACAGCTTGCTTGAAGTTTTTGGCATAATCTTTTGAGCCATTTGTCAATATTTTTGAGACGATGCCTGTCCTTCTTTGTTTTGGGAGTAGGAAGAGAAATGGAGGAAGGAATGTTTTCAGTTCTAGACCTTTTAGATGGTCTAGTGGAAGGATGAGAAGGATGAGGAGGAGTAGAATCACCTTTGGATTCTTCTCCAGCTTGTTGTTGTCCTCCAGTAGAGGGTTTGTTTCCTTGATAAGCGTGGCCTCGTTGAGAGAGAATTTTAGAGTCTAGAGTGAGGTAGATAATATCGATGACTCCGGTGTTTTCAATTCTAATATCTCTCTCACAAAAGGATAGAATGTTAGGATCGCTAAAGAAATTATTGATGACTCGGGAGGCAATGTAGGTAAGGATATGATGAACACAAGGAGATATCTTCTTATTCTTTTGAACATCAAGAAGATGGGAGACAAGGACAATTGCGCCACAATAAGGTGTAGCGGTGCGAGCGCAATGAAGAATAAGAAGATCCTTTTTAGAAACTTTATTTCTCCCCTCTTTAGCAAGGATGGAGTAGGTGATGGATTGGTGAAGGATCCAATATTGAAGTTGAGAGAAGGCAGAGGCTTTAGCGATTTTAGGGTTATGAACTTGATCTGCCGAAATAGCTTGCCAAGTTTCAATTTGATCTTAGAGTGAGAGATCATCAGTTTTGGTGATGGTGCCTTGTGATAGATTGAAAATATTGGCAATTTCTTCCCTAGTGAGAGTATAGAGATTACCAAATGCTTTAAAGGTGATGGTTTGGATAGTGGCTCTTTGGTGTTTTTCGTTGAGGTTGAATGTGGGTGTTATTGAGGCAAGAATCTCACAAGATAGAGCTTTGTAAGATGTGGGAGCAAGGTAAGCAATATGTAGAAGAGATGCATTGGTAAGAAGAGTGGTTACCTGTTCGCCTAAAAATAAGTTCAACAACGGCTACCCGCAAGTATACGGGGCAATTGTAGTATATCGGTGGCAACCAAGGTCGTATTCACAAGGAAGGCTAAACTAATTATTCATTTTCCAAAAGAGCAAATAAAAAGAAAGAAAGTAAATAAAACAGTGATTGATGATTTGATTAAAATTAAAGCAAGTTTGATTTAAAAGAAATAATTAGAGCAGAATGTATGAGGTGAGAAGTAGAGAAAATAGTTGACGAAGAAGGCAGAAAATAGTACGCAAAGAATGAAGACTGTCTAGAGTTCATAATTCACAAATTAATCATTTATAAAATCAAAAACATCCAGTTGATTAAATTAAGAATTCAACTCCTAAAATTAATTCTATTAGCAATCACATTCATAGAATTCAAAATGAATTACAGGTTGAAAACAAAATTCTTTTCTTAAAACTTATATTTCTAATTCATTCTAAGAATTTAATTGGACGTTATCGGGCATTAAACTTCAACTCTCGTTCCTTCGTTCAACACCTATAACAAACAATTAAAGCCATGCAATTGTTCGCAGACATTCAATCAATCCAATTAAAACAGAAATAAAATAATCAACAAAACATAATTCAATCTCATATCAAAATGTGCTTCATAATCCCTCTAGACAATAAGGAAATTACTTCATCTTAAGCATTTCAATCCCAACAACAACCAATGAAGAAACAGAAAGCATAAACCCGAATTAGTTCTTCACTGTACTACTTCAGAAGCCAATCTCAATCCAGACACAGAATGTAAATCAACTCATCAACAACTCAGTTTCAGTTTCAGTAAACACAAATGAAAGATTTATTCATATTAACATCACAATTCAATGCAATTTTAATGCAATAACAGAATCAACTAATCATCAACAAAGCAAACTCAACAAAAATAATTGAAATACAGAAAAGAGAAGAAAACTTCAACCAGAATTAATTCCTCTCCTTCGATTTCAATGCCAGAATCTACTGCTCTGAGTTGGTTCCTTCCGTTTCAATCATCACGAACTGCTCCAGATTTCCTTCTCTGCTCTTGGGTCTGCTCCCTTGTTTTCTAGATTCTGCTTTCCTCTTTCTTTTTCTGGTTGCGATGATGAGTATAAGTTGCGGTGAATCACTGCAGATTTTCGGTGATGAAGTCTTAGTCTCTTTCAAATCCCAAGATTCCTTTGATTTGGCTGGACTCCTTCCTCGTCGTCCCTCTCAATCGTCTCTCAGTTCACAGACCTCCCTTCGTTTGCAAACCACAAAGAAACTCCAAACTGAAAACCAACAGAAGAAAGAGAAGAAAACCTGATTGAAAATAAAGACCCAAGCCGCCTCTCTTCGTGTAGACCTTCGCTTTCAGCTTCAAATTCGCACCGTCTGGCGTCCTCGCAGATCGCCGTTCCAGCTGATCAAGAAGTGGTAGCGTCGTTCCTGCAGTCCCAGCACCGACCGTCTTCGTCCAGCCGCCCAGATCGTGGTTGCCGTTTAAGTCACCTCTGGTTCAGATCGTGTTCTTCGTTCTCTCCACCCACTCGTGCTGCTGTTTCTCTCCAAATCGAGCCCCTTGTTTTGTGTACAGCCGCCTCCTCTTCAAAATCCAGCCTCTGCTTCCTTCGATTCACGCTGTTGCTCCACCCAAATCAGATCGTTCCTTCATTCTTCCCCTCTTTTCCAGCTCATCTTCATCGCGTCTAGAGCCCAAGAAGAAGCTCTCCCCGTCGCCGGTCGAGATCTCCGTCCAGAACCCAACCGCTGCACCTTCGTCCTTAGCACAACCAGCCGCCTCCTTTCTCTCCTCTCTATTTCGTGTTCTATTCTTTCTCTTCTCTACAGCTGCCTCTTTTCTTCCAATTCTAACCTCACTCAAAACGCCCAAAATGTGTGTGTTTAACTGAATTTTACCAATTAGCCCTTCAGCTCATTCCTTTATTCTACTAAACCCTTGTATTCCACAAAACTTTCAATTAAATCACTGATTTAATCCAATGTTCTTCCATTTGCCCAATTCTTGTCTCCTTTTCGCCGTATTAACCAATTACAACCTAAGAATGACAATATAAGAAATTAGTGCCACCAAGAGTGAATATTTACTAATTAAATACAAAATTAAACAACATTTCACGTAAAAATTTATATAAAATTGGCACTAATCAATGATCGTTAACATGCGCCACATCAACAATAGCTATATTTTGAAAAAGATTTTGCGCGAGAACTACTATCTCTTTCGAGATGGTACCCAAACTTAAAAAATAAAGATTTAGCAACTGGATCTTACACAAGAGACATTGTCTTCTGCATGCTTAGTATAAAAATTTTGAAACTTAAAAAATTTAGAGGGTAGCGCGTGAGAATTATATGTCTTATGCACGACCGATGAGAAATTAATTTTGACAGAAAAAAATTTCGAAGCACAATAGGGGGATTTCTCAAGAAATTAAGCACAACAATTAAGCACTTATCTTTTTAATGCATTTAATGCATGAACATGCCAAAATGCTTTGAATTTGAAATATAAAGTTAGAGAAACGTACTATCAATCATTTTAAGTCTTAGAAAGATGGAATTTAACTTTTCTTCATTTAGCGATTTGGTGAAGATATCTGTTAGTTGATTGTTTATCTCCACGAACTCCAATATAATGTCACCATTTTGAACATAGCCTCTAATGAAATGATGTCCAATATCTATATGCTTAGTCATAGAATGATTTATGAGATTCTTAGATATATTTATGGCACTAGTGTTATCACACCTAATGGGGATGCTGTCTTGTTTTATACCAAAATCATGCAATTATTGCTTAATCCATAAGATTTGAGCATAATAAGCACCGGCGACTATATATTCCACTTATGTGGTAGAAAGAGATTAAGCATCCACCTAGGACATGGCATGTTTCGGAGAGCATTCACCTAGGACATGGCATGTTTCGGAGGTACTTTTCCTATCTAAAAGATTATTGATATAATCCGCATCGAAATAACCAACTAAGTTAATGCATGAATTCCTATGATACCATAAACCTAAATGCAATGTTCCATATAGATATTTTAAAATTCTTTTTACCGCATGCAAGTGATTCTTTTTTGGACATGCTTGAAAATATGCACACAAGCAAACGCTAAATATAATGTCGAGCCTTGAGGTGGTTAGATAAAAGGGAACTGATCATACCTTGATATAGCTTTTTACTAATAGCCATACCCAACTCATCCTTGTCAAGTTTGGTGTTAGCACTCATTGAAGTCTTGCTACTCTTGGAGCATTTCATCTCAAACTTCTTGAGAAGTTCTTTAGTGTACTTTACTTGATTGATGAAGATGCCTTAGTGAATTTATCAAAGTTCATATTATTTATTACATCCTAAATTTATACAAGATTTGAAATTTTTGACATCCCCTTTTTCAAACTTTTTCACAACAACACATAAATTCTTTTGGTTTTATCAAAATGGTGATAAAACAATAATAGTCAAGCGCATGTCGAACTAGTCAGTCTTTGAAAATAATTTTAAAGTTGCCACCCATTATGGGAATACATTTTAATTTTTATGAAAACATTTTTAATTGACTCCATTTTTATGTGATAAGGCATGGTCTCGATTCAAAGATTTTAGGGAAAGGGAATAAGTTACATTGTTTAGGATTTGCACCTAAACGACGCACGGATGTAACGGGTTCACCTAAAGACTTTTATCTTTATAAGTTTTTGTTTTTAAGAAACCAAGTTTATTAATTTTATTAAGGTCAAACGGATCCCTAATACTATTTGGAAACGAATTAATCGTAACATTTATGCATTTAACTCCATACATTAACATAATTATTCATCATCCATCATAAACATATAAAGGGCATAAAAGTAAATAAAACCTTCCTCCTCACCTTGAAGGGAATGTTACAAAAATGACTCTAAATACGTTTTACCCGTTTGGTCCCACAATTCTCTTCCCAAACCTAAATCAAGCTCAATACTAAGAAAAACTCTAAACATACCAACTAATTATCAACCGTTAAATCTAATCATGCAAATCCATCAATTCATCCCTAATTCATACATCTAAGCATACATCATGCCATTCATACATCTCATTCATCCAAACATCAGAAAAATCAAGACTCATCCATCAAACAAGCATTTTGTGAATTAATAATTAATAAAATCTTAAACATTCATTCTAAATGTTACATCCATTATATCTAATGCAAATTTCTATATGGAAATGAACAAATTTAAGGAGATCTCTTAAGATCTAAGCCTCCAAACCTCTAAACTTGATTTATTGATATTACAAAAACTTATTTTATCATCAAGTAACTCACTTGAAGACTTAAAAAACCAAAATTATATTTTTTGACAAAAAAATGCTGCTGGATTGATGAATAGTGTCGTCACAGCACTCCAGAGTGTTGTCACGGCCATTTTCAGTGTCACCATGGCGCACTCAAATGCTGTCTTTTTTTGCAGTAATTCTAAGATGAAAAATGGTTGCTAGAATAAAGAGCATTGCTGCCATGGCACATAAGAGTGACATCGCAGTACAGATCTTCATTCCGGTGGCAGTCTTAAAATCACAGAAGCATTTAAACGGTAAAAATGTTAAAAGGGACCCAAAAGCTTCATTAGAGAAGTGCCACCATGGTACCCTATGTAACACCCCAAATCCATCCTACGAATAAGACAAACTGAGGTGTCACACGCCGTCAACGACTGTTAACTTAACGATACTTAGATATATTAAACAAATAATTTATACATCGTACCAGAAATATCTACTAGCTATTTACATATATTTACACTATTACAAAGTTCTAATAATTATATAATAGTGGTACCACAACTTTAAAACTTCTATATAGATACATGCCAAAAACCAAAAGACACATTCCCATTTCATGCATTACAACTTCCGGGACTTCGCTAAACTACTGCTGTTCCGTCTGCTCATCTACATGCGGACCTACGAGTTAACGAAATAACTCGCTGAGCAACTCCATGCTCAGTGGGTACAATATATAAATTTTAACACATTGCTCTGTATAAAGCCAGTTGACAAATTCCTTTCGAAAATCATACATATCATAAATATATTTAAGAGGGAAAACAATCAATAATATTCATTTCATAAATCAATTGTCAATCAAAGCAAATAATTAATTTCATTTTTACTCTACTGGCCTGTTGGGCTTCCTATGATAAGTCCTAGAGCTTTAGGTTCGGTCGTGTTCCATTGGCACGCCGGTTATCAGTCGAGCCCCGAAGGCACACCGATAA
>CATIWJ010137039.1:0-22334 GCA_949640765.1 Croton laevigatus | reverse complement strand
CACAAATTAGAACAGAAATTGCCGTATTGAAACAAAGATGATATAATAAAACAGAAGTTCATATATTATTCACAAACATATAAAACACATTGTTTAAATCCTTTTAAACAGTAGTTGAAACACTGTTAAGCACATAAAAATTAATGATTCAAATACTGTTAAAAAATAGTTCAAAAACCAATTATAAAACTGTTCAAACCTAGATAAAAAATTGTTCAAAAACTGTTACACTAGACTGCAATATACACTATACTATATGCTACTTGTACCACACATAAATTTGGTGGTTCAGTGCACGTGATTTAACATTAAAACCACAAAATCTGACACAAAACTTGCCAACAAACACACTCACAACCCACAATTAAACTGTTACCCCAAAAAGCAAACAATTGAAATACTGTTATACATGATTATCAGTTTGTTAAAAAACATAACAAAACCATTGTTTATAACCTATTAAAAAACAGTTCAACCGCAGTGATAAAAAAGTTCAAAACCGATTACGATTCAAAACAACAAAATGTGACACACAAGTTGCCAAGAAATACACTCACAGCCCACTTTTAGACTCTTACTCGAAAAAAGCAAACAATTGAACTAACATTACTCATGATTATCAGTTCATGAACAAAAAAACTTTCTGACAGGAGTTGTCGAAGTCCTACAAAGTAAATACTAATTCCCCTAACCAGCTTGTAGTAGCGAGAACAGGACGAATCCCAAGAGAACTATGAATTTTAATTTCTCAAAGTAAAGAACACGAAACTTAAAGGGGGGTTGTGATTTGCTGAATTCGAAAGCTAAATTAAACAAGAAGATAATAAAGCATGAAATAACTAAAATAATGAAAATCAGATCTTACCAAACATCCAATCCAAGGGCATGAACTCTATCCAATTGTAAATTCGATCATAGGCATAAAAATCAATTTTCACATCCAAGAAATTAGTCTACCAAGTCGGAACCTCGCATTAGCAATTGCTCTCCTAATATAATTGATCACAACAAACGTCCAAAACCAAAACTTACCATTAACTCAACTGGGCATCAACGTTCCATATTAATTTAAATGGCAGCATTAAGAATAATGAGAACGACTAAAACAAAATCAAAGAAACTCGCAAACGCGCAATTAAATCAATCTCGTATCCCTATTTTCCCTAGAGCCTATCATAGTAATTGAAGCCCTCAATTAACACACACATGAGCCAACTCCGTTACTACTCAATTCAATCTTCCGTGACAATTACAGATCACAAAATCATGACTAGTGATAGAAAAATAAATATTGACCAAGGCGTCAATTCAATCAATAAAAATAATTCATGAAATAAGAACGAGAAAATAAAGATTACTTGGATTAAAGAAAAATCTGGTTAAGCACAAGCCTCACAAAATTACAATTGGAGTAAATTCACCCTTGGACCGGAATTGAGAACTTAGCCACTCATGGTGGATTGAGAACCAAAGATGAATAGAAAGAAAACTTATGCAACCCTAGAAAATTCTGTAAAAAATAATGTATCCCTCTATACAAAAATAGGATCCTTTATATAGATAAAATTAGGAATCCTAAATGGGAACGGACTATATAGACTAAAAATAAGGAAAGTTAATCCAAATAGAATACTAAAACATGTCTTCCTTGGTCCACAAGTTCAAAATATAGGAAATTCCCTAAAAAGAAAGTGAAAACCAAAATCCCACTTGAAAATCACGTGCTGGCGTTTTTCTCCTCTGCTGGCCGTTTTTTACAAGGCGTGGTCACGCCTTATGGAAATTAGTCTTCTGCCTCACTGCTTGCTTTTCTCACTTGAATGCTCTGGCCAGGCGTGGTCACGCCCTATTGCAAATAGTCTTCTGCCCAAATCATCCATTCCTTCTCTTTCAAAATCACTTGAATCTTACTTGAAAGGCTAAAAACATACTCTTTAAGTCAATTTCCATCATTGATTCCACTTTCAACCACCTAAATCAAAATAAAAATAATATCCACATATAAACCATAATATAGCAATAACACAAGGAAATTAAGCACAATAAAATAGAACTAATTATGACTTATCACTTTCACCTTAATGTAAAGATTCAATTCCACAAAATTAATAGTTGTTTTGTCTAACTCGAGGAAAAGTACAGTTTGAATCAGAATTATTAATTAATGATGGTTACTTTGCAGGTTGGGACAATGACACATGTTACAAAAAACAATAACTATTTCACCTCACCATGTTATTGTATCAGTTGAGATTCAATTCATATTGTCCATCATGTTGCAGAGCATGTTTCAAATAGCAAAATAATTAATCAATTGAAAAATACATACAGCAGATGACCCTTATAAAATTTTTATGGTATTGTATCAGTTTAACAGTGAAATACAACAACGACAACAACAACATCAAAATTTAAATTCACTTTAAACAGCCAAAGAGGAATCTATAAACCCCGCAACCATACATTAGAAAAAAGAAAATACTAAATTAATCACAACTCATACCATTAATACGCTTATCTTAGCCCATGATTATGCACCAATAGATAAAGCTTAAATAACAATAAGAAGGAATCGGTATAATTAATCATACAAGAAGAATATGAAATTGGTAATTAGCAAGACTTCCAAGAATATCTAAAGTTCACTAAAATCTGAAAATTTTTATCCAGTGATAACAAAGCAGAATTTCCCATAATCGAAAGTGCATAATAACATCTCAAATAACACCCAAATAAGACTTGTTAAACATTTCATCAAGCAAAACTATAACAAAGGAAAATCAGAGATCTAAGCCACATCCAAAATTTTACAATAGAAGGATAAGAAAGGTAGTCTGAGTTATTTAGTAAAATAACTCAAAAAAAAACTCAAAACCCTAAACGAGAAACTCTCAAAACACCAAAAGATCTGAAAAACTTTAAATGAAAAGTATAAACGAAAAAAGAAGAAGAAGCAAAGACTTAAACGAAAAAAGAAGAAGAAGCAAAGACTTACCAAATGAGAATCCTTCAATGAAGCTATAGACCAATCTCCTCTTCCAATCCCAAACGAAAAAACCTAAGCTCATGAGAGAAACTCAAAACAAAACCCTAAGTTACTCTATAACAGCAAAATGTGAAAAAAAAAACGAAATAAAAAACTAAAATAATAGCAAAAACAAACGAAAATCATAAAATGAAAGGAAGAAGCAAAAACTTACTAAGATCTGGACACAAGAAGAACACAGGAACGACTATTATCACATGACGGTGCATATTGCTGGTGGATCAGACTGAAAATGGCGGTGGTTCGAAGGATTGCCGGGGATGAAAGCGGTGGAGAAGAAGTCTGGGAAAATAAAGAAAAACCCTAAGAGAGAAACGAAAGAAACTGACGTATAAGCGCGTCTGGACCAATATAATTGAGAGGCCGTTTTTATAATTAAAATATTTTAGATGCCAAAGTTCAATTTAAAATCAGCTCCAAATTTTTTTACAAAAAAACTATAAAAAATAGGGTCCATTTTTGTACATATCCCAATTAATTTGCAGGCCATCCAAAAAGGGCAAATTGGGCTTACTATTGCAATCGTATACTCCAAAATACCCAAAATACAACACATCTTCTAGCCGCTTGGCTACTACTAGAGTTTTGGATTTTCCCTTTGGATGGTAAGTATTATACCTATTATAAAATGCACTATCATTATTTCAAAAATGATTATTGTATCGTTTATCCATCGTGATATGATTAGTTTTCTTACGTAAAAAATATATATCTATATTTTTCAGGATTGCTCATCCAATAGTATTCCGTGACTACCCCCAATCCAAATCATGAGAGAATTAGTGGGAAGTAGATTGTCAAAATTCACTCAAGAACAATCAAACTTGCTTAAAGGGTCCGAATTCATTACCCCAAATTACTACAAATCATTTTTTGTTGATAATGCTCCATTAACTAATAATCTCGTCTCTTCGAGCTATGATGCAGATCAGAGGGCAAATATTACATGTAAGTTCAACTTTTTGAATTAATTATTATGATTGAAAAACAATAAATTTATTTTGAAAATACAGCGGAAAATAATATTCCTATTGGCATATCGGTAAATATTTTTGCTTTTTGTTAAGAATCTGGGCCTAACTCACCTGAAAACCTGAGTTGACAGGTGAGGATTGCCCAGCCTTATAAATCTTATTAAGACCCTGCTCCTTTCCGATGTGGGATTCTTTCACACCTTCAGGTGAGTTAGGCCCAGATTCTTAACATGGTATCAGAGCCTGCCCTCTCCGTCGATGTCGGGATGATGGTCCGAGATGGACGATGATGGCCCGAAATGGGCGGCCCATGGTAGGCCTCTGCACCCGTAATGGGTGACCTCCTGCAGAGAAACTGCCGATGTCACACCCCAGATGAATCTGGGCGTGAGGGGGTGTGAAAGAATCCCACATCGGAAAGAAGTAGGGTCTTAATAAGATTTATAAGGCTGGGCAATCCTCACCTGTCAACTCGGGTTTTCAGGTGAGTTAGGCCCAGATTCTTAACACTTTTCATGATTCTCATGTTCATTGAAGAAATGGTGGAATTTTTTGTGCTAAATTTAGGAGTAAATTGTGGTTTTGTAGACTGTTCTAAGTTGGTTTTGCATCCATCCAAAAGGGTTGGAAGAGCTTTTGCTATATGTGAAGGAAAAGTGCAACAATCCTATAATTTTTATTACTGAAAATGGTATAACAAATAATTAAATTTCTTGTTTTAAGCTAATTTGAGAATATTTTTTTAATTATGTTGGTTCCTCCAGGAATGGCAAACAATGCCTCTTTGCCACTTAAGGTTTCTCTTAAAGATAATGTGAGAATAAGATATCTTACTAACCACCTCTTGTATCTTTTAAAAGCTATAAGGGGGATATTAACATTTTTGGTGTAAAATTAGAAAAAAATTACGCATATGGGGTAAGAAAAAATAAAATTACAAATTTGGTATGACACATCAGAGGGACGACCAATTTTGAATTTCAGTGCGCCATATGGAGTAGCGAACAGACCAGTGCGCCAATCAAATAAGCGCCCAGGCCACATGTCACCGTCTGATATGCCTAATTCAGTTCAGTGCGCCAGTCAGAGTTGTGCATAGTCCACGTGTGCTTGCCGCCGTCCAACCGCTATTTGAGCCTGCCACGTGTCGTTACCCCGGCTGTGCGCCACTTAAACCAGCGCGCTGAGCCTGACACCCCTCAACTGGCACGCTTCCTCTGTCATCTGCAGCCTCCTCTGTCCTATACATCCTTGTCTCGGTCAGGCGTGATTCTGTGCGCCACACAGAGTAACGCGTTGAAATGCTATGCCGCCACGTGTCAGTACCCGCTGCCTGTGCGTCACCTTGCCTAGCGCGCTGGTGGCTCCTGTTCCCTTTTTAAATTGGTTTCTTTCGCTCATTTCATTCCTCATTCACCCGATTTCCTTCTCACTCTTTTCATTTTTTCTGAATATTTGAATACTTCCTCCACCCTAACATCTTACCATCCTAAAATTTTTCAGCTTGCATATATTTTTCGGCTCCTGTTTCACATTTTGCTCAAGTTTCTTAACTTCATTATTGGCTTTAGTATACATATTAAAGGGTAGGTATTTTTTCTTTTTTTACCAAATTATTTTTAAGAAGAGTAATAATTTTTTGGCATGAAAAATAATGACATTTTGAGTTATTAATTAAGATGCATATTTTTTATTGCAGTATTTTTTTTTTGGTGGTGGACTCATGATTGAACTTTTAAAGGAGAAGGAATTTTGACATATTCAGGTAAGTATATTATGTAGTTTTATGTATTTTTATGTATTATTTTGAAACTAGTATATTATGTAGTTTTATTGGCATGTTTAGGATTTTGGGTATATTTTTCGTTCAAATGTGGAAAAATTAAATGTAGTTAAATTTTTTTTGGACAATTTTTTATGCTAGTATTATTTTTATAAACGCGTTTAAATTTTATGCAGTATAATTTTTTATGCTAGTATAATTTTTTTTGTACCGTTTAAATTTTTTGTTGTCTATTTTAATGTTAGTATAATTTTTAGAAGTCGGTCGTATAATTTTTTTGATGCGTTCGAATTTTATGTAGTATAATTTTCTATGCCAGGGATATTTTTATAGACGCGTTTGAATTTTATGTAGTATAATTTTTTATACTAATATGGTAGTATAATTTTTTTGTAGCGTTTAAATTTTTTGTAGTCTATTTTAATGCTAGTATAATTTTTAGACGTCGTTCGTATAATTTTTTATTGCAGTATTTATAGATATGGCTTCTCATCCGAGGGACTACTTGAATCCTGGACCATATGATATGTCATTATTATATTTACAGCCTCGACATAGATCTGAGGCGATTTAGAATAATGAGGTAACAATAAAAAAAAATTTAATTAAGATGCTAAATTATTAATAAATCCCTGTATGCAAAATTAATACAATGAAATTATGTTTACTTCACAGGCGAGGAACATCAATGAGGCTGTTAACGATGCGATCAGTTGTAGATGCAATGCTAGTTTGAGGTACATCAATGAAGTCGATGAACGTATAACGGTGTTGCTTAGGTAGACTACATTTTATGGAGTAGTGCAGTTATCTTTTTTTTTAGCTTGATTGGCATTTAATCACTGCACTAGTTGAGAGATGGAGGCCTGAGACACACACATTTCACATGCCTGATGCGGAGATGACTATTACCCTACAGGATGTTGGAATTTTGACTGGTCTACCTATAGATGGTCTTCTAGTTATTAGACGAACTTCTGGAGAATGGACTGCTATATGTGAGCGTCTACTGGGGATTAGACCACCAGCAGCTGAGATTAGGGGGTCTGATATTAGGATACGGTGGTTCATCGATAATTTTTCACACCTTCCTCCTGGAGCTAATGACGAGATTGTATAATGTCATGTTCGTGCATATATTTTGCGGCTTCTTTCTGGGGAGTTGTTATTAGGGAAGGGAACTGGACGCATTTCATTGATTTACCTTCCATTGTTGGAGGATCTTGGCATGATAAACCAATATAGCTGGGGTACAACTACTCTAAGCTTCTTGTATAGGGAGCTGTGTACAGCAAGTAGATTGCCATTGGCATCACAGATTTATGGTGCAATATTTATTTTGCAGCTGTGGGCATGGGAGAGATTGCCTTTGTTAGCACCCAGAATCAACATACCACGATTTATTCCATATGCACCACTACGGCAAAGGTATATGCTAACCAAATTTTTTATACAAATTATTTTATTTTTCATCTTCCTAACAAAAATATTTTAAATGTAGATAGATCGGGGAACGGACTGTATATCATGCTCTTACACATGAGATTGGTCAGATTCGATATATGCTGGATACGTATCGTGGTGATGAGGTTTGTTATAATATATGAGATTTGTTATATTATATGAGAAATTTTAATACATTTTCAAAAAATCTTCTTCATTTAACGGAAATATTATTTTATTTAATAGATTATATGGGAGCCTTACACAGAACAAGCCATCCAAACCTTACTAGCTAGCTGCTTGAGAGGTCAGGACATTTGAAGGGCGGTTGTGCCACTAATATGCATGTTTATAGTGGAGTGGCACCAACCTGATCGGGTCCTCAGGCAGTTTAGGTTATAGCAGCCTATCCCCATCCCACCGTTACAGACTGAGGAGCTCCATTCAGTTGTTTTACATAACTTTACCGGCCGAAATTGGATGCAATTTCGCAGTTCATTGAGATTTGGAACAACAGGGCAGAGTATATGGTTACTGGGGAATTAGCTGAAGCTCCACTCCATTATCATTCTCAATATATGGAGTGGTATCGAAGAGTTACCCGGAGATGGATCTCTCACCGGGGTGCTGCGAAGGCTGCGACGGTATGTTAATAATATGTATAATATATAATTTACAGTGAATTATATCATTACTAAAAATTATAACTGACATTTTACATTTTTACTATAGGCTGACACACTTGAGCATATTTCCTTATCTACTTCAACTTATTCGCCGCAACAGATCGCCAGCAGTTCCCTGGCAGCACTGAGGGAAGATAGACGTACCTTCACAATGCCACCTCTGCTCCACTTTCTGATGAACTGTAGTGAACAAATACTCAATCTGATCTGCCATCATGTACCTATCCCACCAGCACCATCATCATGTTCCCTTGTGCCTGAGCCTGTTTACTTCCATCCACTTCAGCCATTTCAGTTTCCATCATCCTCTTCAAACCCAGATCCTTCCACATCTCACTCCCACCCATTCCCAGACCTGAACAGTTACATGCTAGGCCCTTCAGCACTTACCTTCCCGGCAGGACCATCTTTTACGCCTGGCTTATCCACTTTTACGCCATTTGGACCATGGTCTTCCTCCAACCAAACCTAATGGTTGCGTCCAGAGGCCACTTCTGTACATTGTACCCCACAGCCTCCTCATTTCATATACAGTGACACACCTCATACGCAGCTAGATTTCATTTTTTCATCTATCTTTGGACAGACACAGACATATGAAACTCAGTTTGGAGGCTCGTAATCAGGACCATTTCCTTCTAATTTTCAGCAAACTATCTTGCAGTCGTATGTTCCTAATCCTACTGCTGCTCGTCATATGGATATTGATAATTCTACTCCCAGCGGTACTAGTAGTACTCCTGCTCCAGATGACGATGATGACAATGATAATGCTGGTCAGCGACAAAATGCTGGTTTGATGGATATGAGTAGTGGAAAAATCAGAAATAGGCTTGCATTAGGACTCAGATCCAGAATTATAAGAAATGACCCGTATACGCCTGGCTCTTGATGTATCGAATAACATTTTTATATTTTATATTTTTTACCCCAATTTTAATCATATTATTCATAACATATTAAATTAGTAATTGTTCTAAAAATATTATTTT
This sequence comes from Croton laevigatus, assembly GCA_949640765.1. NCBI lineage: Eukaryota > Viridiplantae > Streptophyta > Magnoliopsida > Malpighiales > Euphorbiaceae > Croton > Croton laevigatus. Next base: position 13,410 of record CATIWJ010137039.1, on the reverse strand, counting down.
TTACACTAATTATAATTATTGTGATCATTAAATAATCATCAAAATCATATTTTAATGTTAGTATAATCAATTTATACTAATTATAATGACCTTGTAATAAAAAAAATACTATAATCAAAACCCTGAAAAACACTCCATATAAAATATAATCATTATTTTATATTTTATTTTCTCACCCTAATCATCAAATTTCTCTTCCCATCATTACATAATCATCTGCCCCTAATCATCTGCCCATCATTACAAAATCATCAGAACTGCGCCGTGGAATGATCAAATCAGTGCGCCATTTGAAGTTGGAAACTGAGGTCTGTGCGCCATTTGGACTAGCGAACTGACTCAGTGTCTTACTTCAAATGGCGCACAGAAAAAGAACCGGCCACCTCAGCATTTGTCACACCAATATGTTTCAAATCTACACCAAATTTGTAATTTTGTTTTTTTCAACACCAAATTCGTAATTTTTTCTAATTTTTACACTAAAAATGTTAATATCCCAGCTATAAGGTATGTTTTTATTTTCTTTTGCTCGTCTCGTTTCGTCCCAACCTATTACCTACATTCGGTACATTGAACCATTTACACACCAAGTCCTTAGTAATAAACGGAGAAAGAATTTTATGTCTTTATATTGGGTTACAAAACAGATACAAAAATTAATTATATTAATTTATGATTAGTATAGTGTATGAATGGTTAAAATTAATATGCTAGATGTAGAAAAAAAAAAATCCAAGTAGGATACATAAATTGGACCCTAATAACAAAAAAAAAAAAAATACCGAACAAATTAGTTCAGTCATTTAAATGAACACCCACAAAAGTTGAGATTATAAGGCATTTTAAGTATATAGTTCATCATGCAATTTATTATTTATGGGTTGATATCAGAAAAGACGCATTTTTTAAGTTTGAAAATAATTTTTAACCTAATTATATTTGTAATTTTTAAAAGGGTCATATTTTCATTTTTAACTTTTAAGGAGATATATTTGTTTTATTTATAAATTATTTATAGTTTGTTTATAATATGTGTATTAACTGCTTATAGTTTATTTATGATAAAAAAAATTGCTATTTTGAAAAATATCTTTTTTTTAGAATACGGTAAAGCTTAAATGGCTATCTATACGGTAAAGCTTCGGAATTCGTAGAGTTAAACCATCTAATCAAACCAAATGGTTCACATTTAGTTAGTATTTTCTCAACTTAATTTTCATTTTAGTGTGGTTACAATTTTTTTTTTTTAACGGAAGTGTGGATTACAATAGACTAGTTTTGAGTTTCAACTCAGTATATTGAATAATTATTTTCCTCTCGCGTCTCGAATTCGAGATCTATAGAAACACGTTAACGTGAATTAAATCACGTTAACGTGTTTTAAATCACGTTAACGTGTTTCTATAGATCTCGAATTCGAGAGGCGAGAGATGTAGCCTTGCTCATAAATATTTATTAGCTAGATTAAGTTTTACGCTCAATGCAAAACAATTTTTCAACCTGATCGGTCTAAACAGAATAGAAACCCGTTTGAGTTCAACAAAGTTTGAAATTTTTTATGAAATTAAAATTGACTGACCTAATATTCTACCTTAGATTGAACTTCTCTTTTTTGCAAAAATGGACTTGTTAAATTCAAACTTGTCTTATCACTAATTAATTATTTAATTTGAATTTTGCAGGAAAGGGGTTAATGTGAAATCATACTATATATGGTCATTTCAGGATAATTTTGATTGGGCAAATGGTTACAGCATTCGATTTGGCATCATTTATGTTGATTTTAAGAATAATCTGAAGCGATATATCAAATATTCAGCCTATTGGTTTAAAATGTTGCAAATTGATTATTTTATTATTAAGATTTTGCCAAAAAATAAAGAAATAAAAAGAAAATATATCCCAGATAAAAACCTATGATATGTTGTTTAAGATGTCACAAATGATCCTCAAATTCAATAATAGTAGCTTCATTCAAAAAGTAGTGATATACTAGTCTCAAAAAGAAAAAGAAAAAGGAAAAGATAAAAATGGTGATATACAGTTGCATGAATCAATTATGCACCCCATAATTTTTTTTAACTATTAATTCTTTAAATTATTCGTACTAAATTTGGAGATCAAATACACTAGGTTATTGTTTTTTTAATACTTTCTCTATATTATAAATTTCATATGATTGTAAATTTAATGATACATATAATTTTTGTGCTAGACTTTAAATGTAGAATCAAAATTTTAAAACTGTAATTGCCTTCGGTCATCCTTATTATTACTAATTCATTTTATTGATTCTCTAGTTATCCGGAATAATCAGATAGATGCATAACATTTATCATCCTATCTGGGTTTGCGCAAACACTACTTCGTCTCACTAATCAAATGGCTAGTGATATCTTCTCTCTCACAGAGAGAGTGGCAATCCCTTTACTTTACTCATGTTTCTTAGCATAGTTCCTGGCATACCTGAGCGTACACATATTTGTAACCCTTTTACGAGCATGTTAGGAATATGACAAAGCATACAAGAAACTACTTAAGAACCCATAGTAATTTTAGGCCTAGGGATTCAAGTATAAGCATTGTATGAGAAAATCTTATGACGTTTTCCACATGTAGTATTCTCATTAAGTAGATCGATCCAATACGTTGTTCTCTAACACGTACTATGTAACACCTCAACTCACCTTACGAATAAGACAAGCTAAGGTGTCACAGAACTGCTAACTACTATTAATCATACTTAAATAATATAAACAACACGTCATTTTCATTAATCTATAAACATAATCTGTTCGAAACAAAAGCTAACTTAATTTACATAACACTATTCAAAATACATTAGGGGTTCACTAATTACAGAACATTAACAGGCCTATTTATAATAAACAAAAGTTCGCTCCAAAAAGAATATCCTCTGGGAACTCACTGGGTAGCTGCTGTTCTTCCGAATCGTCTAAGTGTGAACCTACGAGTTACAGAAATAACTCGCTGAGCAACTCCATGCTCAGTGGGTACAGATATATAATTCAATAATGTTTAAAACCAGTTGACAAATTTATTTCATAAAATCATTTCAATAATAAACATATTAACACAGGTCATTTAGCAAATACAGTTCGCAAATTAAACACATTTTACTCAATCAATAAATACATTTACTCTACTGGCTTTTGTTGGATTCCAAGGATAAGTCCAAGGGCTATTTGTGTCGGCTTTCTCATATACGCCATTTTTTTTTTCAATCACTGGGGTCGTATTTAAAAGTCCCTTTAGGCACTAAGAGGGGGGGTGAATTAGTGACTTATAAAAAATTTGGATATTTAACGGAAGTTGATGGAATGAGATAGGCAAAGAAAGAATCAAAAGGTTTATAGTGGTTCGGTACAAATTCTTGACCTACATCCACTTCTCCAATCCTAAAAAGGAATTGGGTTCCTCTAATTACCAAGAAATACAATGAGGTTTTAGGAAGTTTACCTCAAACTTAGGGTTTAATGCTCACCCCAAACTCACAATGACTTTTAGTGTTTAAAGCTCACACTAAAAACTAATTTTCACAATAAGGAAGTTGGATTTAATGCTTACCCAACAAACAATTAAAAGAAATTTTAATGTAATTGATTGAGAAAAGGTTAAAGTGCTAGATGCAGTTGAGAATGTTAAGATCAGTACCCTTATCTTCGTTTAAAGGGTGTATTTATACCATAATTTAATAAACTAGCCGTTGCTCTTCTTGAAATCCATAAATTCTGAATTTTGGTAGACGTCTCGATCGAGAATTAAGTGTCTCGATCGAGACACTTACATATTCTTCATAACGGCTCTTTTCCAATGGCATTTTACTGATGTGGCGCATTAAAAATACTATCCGTTGTAACGGATTTTGAAGTGTCTCGATGGAGATGCATGTATCTCGATCGAGATGAAGATGATGATAAGTTAAGCTTTCATGTCTCGATCGATAATTATGAGTCTCGAACGAAAATTAATCTCCTGGAGTTTTTGGTCATCTGTCTCGATCGAGACACCATAATGCTTGGTCTTTGCCCAGTTTGTCTCGATCGAAAATTTGTTACCTCGTTCGAAAATTAGCTTCGGAAATATGTTATGGCCATATGGCTCGATCGAGATGGTTATGTCTCGATCGAGACGCTAGTGTTTTTTGAGTGATCTTTATCCATCTTTGCTTGATTTCATTGAGCTTTGTTGAGACATACTTAAAATAAAATATTAGTAATAAAATCTCAGGTGTTTTGTCAAAGATTCAAAACCGAGGGTTAACAATCTCCCCCTTTTTGATTTTTTTGACAAAACACTTGAGTTGAAATTGAAATAATAATAATGCATTTTGAAACAATAAAAATGCATGTGATTAAGTGTTTAAGGTCAATAATTATTTTGCTTAAGATTTGAGCATTACTCCCCCTTAGAATGTGCATACTTTTAAAAAAAAAAATAAACTAAAAAGGTTAAACTTAATACTTAAGTTATCTCTCCCCCTTTTTGACAAAAGAATCAAAAAGCACATATAAAATAATTTTCATTAATTGAAAAGGAGTACATAAGAAATCCAAAAGAAAAACATAACTAGGAAGATAAAAGCAAACATAATTAGGAAAGCCATAAAAGCATAATTAAGAAGGTAAAAAGTAGAAAAACAACAATAACAAAGAAAATTTAGTCTTCTTGGCGCTCACGAATCACCACACCGCCGGTTGAGGTTCTTGGTTGGACCTCAAAGTGATCATCATCCGAAGAGGAAGGACTATCACCTTGAGGTGAAGATGAAAAGGAAGAAGATGGACTAGAAATACCGGCCTTATCCGTAATTTTCTTGACCCATTTCAAAATTTTGTTAAGAGTTTTGGCAATACCGAATTTGGAGGTAGAGGAATGATGAGAAGTTTTGGGGCATTTGGAAGGTCTCCTAGAGGAAGATGGAGGAGGCCTTGGTTGAATCAATGGTTTGTTGTGTAACACCCTAATTTTTAAATATTGGTTTCTAATTAAAAAGGCTAATTTGAAAATAAAATTTATATTTTAGAAATTTTAAACTATTGATATTTTGTAAATAATAAAACATATGGAGGACATTATAGTCCAATTAATTTATGTAATTTGTTTAAATAGTTGAAGGTATTTTGGTATTTTCGTTCAGAAAGATATTTTAAATAAATAAATAAATATTATTATTATTATTATTATTATTATTATTATTATTGTTATTGTTATTAAGTAAAAATGAGAATTAAAATTGAAAAAAAAAGAAAAGAAACGAAAGCCTTGCTCGTTTTTCTTCTCCGTCTCCTTCATCTCCATTGTCGAACCAGCAGCACCGGCAAAGGATCGCCGCTGCCAGCCACCGCCCTTCCCCTCCTCTTCTTCCTCTTCGCCTTCATCTTCTTCGGTAACCGACGAAGAAACGATATAGAGAGAGAGAGAGAGAGGAATCGCGACGCGAAGAGGAGGAGAAAATCGCAGCTGTCAATGCGATTTTCGGCCAACTCCGGCTGCGTCTGGAAGCTTTGAGCCCCGATCTGGACTCCTTGCGATGTGGGCTCTCCGATGAGCTAAAGATTGCCACCTGAAAATAAGAAATCTTGCGAGTGAAGAATAAAATGGTAGCCAATTTTTGGAGCCATTTCCGGTGACGCCGGAGGTCGGACGGAAGATCTGAAGGCTGATTTGAAATCCCCTCAACAAGATCTTTCTGATGGTATGGAGCTTTTTCCCGATCTGCAGCCAAATTGAAAGTCAAGAACAAAAGGTCAGATTTTTCGATGGTTTTTCCGATGCCTTCTGGCGGTTGTCCGACCATTTTAACGGTAAATTCGTAATCCTCACTTCTTTAGCTTTCATTTGGCATTGAGATTGCTTGAAACGGATACCGGAATTGGAATTTTTGTTTTCCGGTGATTGTTGGTTCGGTTTTTGCAATTTTTCGGCCAAACGGTCAATTGTCCGTTAGATTAGATTACATATTTGAAATCCTTACATGGAGACAGATCTATTGATATGCATCTTGTTGAAATCGGACTTGATTTGCAGTTTTCCGGTGAGTTTTGCGTGGCTGTCCAGCGGAGTTCCGGCGACCGGAATATTCCTTCTCCGGTGAAATTTTTGACAGAACCTATACCGCATCGTTTCGACGCGCTGAGTCCGATTTTGGAATCGGTTTTGAAATATAAGGACCCGAACTACCAGAAATGTAAAGTTCGCAATTAAATTATTAGAATTTAAATTGTTAATGTTTTAAATATTAAATGGAACCTAAATTGAAAATAAAATTAATAGAAGATGATTAAATATAAATAAAGGGAATAAATAATAGTGGAATTGAGAATTAAATTATAAAATGAAATTAATTACAGATTGTAAGGAAATACGATTGAAATAAATTAATGAAAAGAACTCGGTTTATATAATTAGCTGATAGAAGTAATTAATTAGCGAAATCGTTTTATTGTGATTAGTGAAAGGACAGAGGACAGTCCGAGAGATATTATAAAGGTAGAAAATAAGAGGATACCGAAAGGACTAATGCATAGGACTTTATCTGCGGACTCTACTAGGTTCGGTACTTTACGTATTCGAACTGAATTTGATTTAAATATTTGATTTAAGTTATTATTATTATTTCTCTGGATTTTAAATGATTGGTATTTTACTGTATTTGATTAAATTGTTGGGAACTCGAACGTGTGTTCGAGTCAAATATAAATGTTTGCTAAATTTTTAATACCGACATGATAATCGCGAGTGCGATGCTATCTGCGCGGTAAAGACGAAATTTAAAGGATTTGATATAAACTGTTTATTTTTAATAATGGATATTTTTACGATATTTTGAAGAATATTATAGTGTGAACTCAAACGTGGATTTGAGTTTTATTCAAATGTTTATTATATCGACGCGGTAGTCGCTGATGCGAAGCTACTAGCGCGGTAAATTAAGAAATGTGACATTAATAATATATGAAAATTCTGAAATGATGTTTGAGATGAACATAACCTTTAAATATGTATTTTATATACTCGACTTGGTTATGGACATAGAGATAAGTATATGTCGACATATGGGCAAAACTCTTGTACAGGTGAACAAATGGAAGTGAGATAATGAAATGAAATGAAAACAAAAGGCATAACTACCGGTTATGGCTTATAAAATGAAAAATGGGCGTATCAACGAAATACGATCCCAATGATTGAAGAGAAAACGACGTATATGAGAAATACGGCCGACACAAATAGCCCTTGGGCTTATCCTTGAAAGTCTAGTAAAACCAGTAGAGTAAAAATATTGTTAAATGGAAGTATTTTGAGATTTGTACTGCGAATTATGATTTACTAATTGTTTATCTTTAAGATATAAATATTGTTTGAATATTTTAATGAAATGAATTCGTTAACTAGTTTTAAAAGATACTTTATTATATATTGTACCCACTGAGCATGGAGTTGCTCAGCGAGTTATTTTTGTAACTCGCAGGTCCGCAGATAGAATAAATCGAATAATAGTATTCGCTGGTCCGCTCCTAGAAGGGATTGAATAGCAGCGAGTTATTTAGTTGGCATATACTGGATATTTTATTATTTGTTATAGGTAAATATTGTAAAATAGTTAATATATGAGAAATGATTAGTATATTTATGTTGTATTAGCGAAATGAAAAAAAAATTCTGTAGTAAGTAATGGAAGTTACAGTTCCGTAACGCTTCAGTCTAGCTTATTCGTAAGTTGGATTTGGGGTGTTACATGTTGCCTATAAAAGCATAAGTGCCACTCCAAATAATTTTACTATTTTTAGAGAGATAGTCAATGGTAAATTGATTATTGTGCACAATTTTCTCATCATACCTAAGATACCTTTGATATTTGGCATCATCAATGGGAAGAATTTGGGTAGCCAAGTAGTAAATTTGAGAAGAAATGGTGGGTATCTTGGACTTTGAGGTGGCAAATTCAAGGAGATTTTCAAAGAGAATGGAAACACCATAATATGGTGTTTGGGTGATGGCACAATGAATAAGAAGAAAATCCCGTTGACTAATTTTATTAGATTCTCATCTACAAAGTATAGAGTTGGCTATCACTTGATGAAAGATCCAATAAGGAAGTGTCCTTATGGAAGAGGCTTTTGCATGCTTAGGATCAAGAAAGGCATCAATGGAGAACATTTCCCGTGAGGAATGTTGTCCTTCAAGAGAAATTTTCTTAAGTTGGGTTATGGGTCCGGCGGAGAGTCCTAAAAGTTCTTGAAGGAGATGCCTTGGAAGGGTGTAAGACTCACCAAAGAGTTTGAAATCAATGGAGAAAACTCTATGGGTTAATTCTTGGTGGACATCTCTTTCATAGTTAAGTTTAAGGGTTGCAAGAAATTCGCAAGAGAGACATTTGTAACCATCAACATCGATGGAAGAAAGAGTAGAAAGGGATGAGTTTCGAATAAGAGTGTTTACCTCATTAGAAATTCGAAGTGTTTCTAGAGCACTTGCATTCAACCATCGATTTGGGAGAAATTGTCTCTTCATAAGGTTTTTGAAGGTTTTCAATTGCCCTTGAGTGAGAGTGTTCGGGGCTGTGTTTGGAAGGGTCTTGGTTGAACTAGAAGCTCTCCTTTAAGCTCTTGGCATAGTGATTGATGAGTGGAAGAAGAAGACTTGAAAAATATAATTTTTTGAAGAAGCTAAATGAGTATTGAGAGAATATGAATGAAAAACTTCAGAATGGATGAGTATTTATAGTCAAAATGGAAGAAAATAACCGTTGGGACAGATTTTGGGAGGATAAGACTGCATTTAAGTCGAAAAAAGCTGGTTATTGAAAAACATGCAGGCGTCTCGATTGAGATGAATAGGTCTCGATCGAGACACCTCACAAAGTGTATAACGGTAAAAAAATTTGAATGTTTTTTGAAAAACGGAGCCAATAGATGATTGCCATGTCACCAACGGTCACTGAAAATTTAAGTGTCTCGATCGAGATATGATTGTCTTGATCGAGACATTAGATAAATTTTCATGGGCATCACCATCTCGTTCCGGGGGGGGTGAATTAGTGACTTATAAAAAATTTGGATATTTTGCGGAAGTTGATGGAATGAGATAGGCAAAGAAAGAATCAAAAAGTTTATAGTGGTTCGGTACAAATTCTTGACCTACATCCACTTCTCCAATCCTAAAAAGGAATTGGGTTCCACTAATTACCAAGAAATACAATAAGGGTTTAGGAAGTTTACCTCAAACTTAGGGTTTAATGCTCACCCTAAACTCACAATGACTTTTAGTGTTTAAAGCTCACACTAAAAACTAATTTTCACAATAAGGAAGTTGGATTTAATGCTTACCCAACAAACAATTAAAAGAAATTTTAATGTAATTGATTGAGAAAAGGTTAGAGTGCTAGATGTAGTTGAGAAGGTTAAGATCAGTACCCTTATCTTCGTTTAGAGGGTGTATTTATACCATAATTTAATAAACTAGCCGTTGCTTTTCTTGAAATCCACAAATTCTGAATTTTGGCAGACGTCTCGATCGAGAATTAAGTGCCTCGATCGAGACACTTACATATTCTTCATAACGGCTCTTTTCCAACGGCATTCTCGAACGAAAATTAATCTCCTGGAGTTTTTGGTCATCTGTCTCGATCGAGACACCATAATGCTTGGTCTTTGCCCAGTTTGTCTCGATCGAAAATTTGTTACCTGGTTCGAAAATTAGCTTCGGAAATATGTTATGGCCACATGGCTCGATCGAGATGGTTATGTCTCGATCGAGACGCTAGTGTTCTTTGGGTGATCTTTATCCATCTTTGCTTGATTGTCTTGAGCTTTGTTGAGACACACTTAAAATAAAATATTAGTAATAAAATCTCAGGTGTTTTATCAAAGATTCAAAACCGAGAGTTAACAGTATTCCACTGATTCGCCCATATTTCATTTTATAGGCCATAACCCGTATTTATGCCTGTTTGTTTTCATTTCATTTCATTTGTTCACTTGTACAGGAGCTTTGCCCATATGTCGACATATACTTACCACTAAGTTCCATAACCATGTAGAATATAAAATACCATTTCGTTCCTCAATATCACTTTTCAATAACAGTTGTATATTATTATCAATTCCATGAAATTCCATCATTCACTTCATCATTTGAATAATATTTCATTTTTATCACACTGGTGACATCGCGCCTGCAACTACCGCGTCGATATTAAAAGTTCAACAAACAATTATATACAACTCGAACGCACATTCGAGTTCCCAACAAATTTTTATTCAAAGCAGTAAAAATATTTAAATGCTTAAAATAAATACTTAAAATAAATATTCAAAAATCAAATTCAGTTAAAATACTAAATAGTACCGAACCTGAAAAGCGTCCGCAAATAGCCCTACGCGTATATTCCTTTAATTTTCTCGCTCGTCAGTAGTTGCGGGTCCTAAAAATAATATTTAAGTGTTCTTTAATAATTTATATAATTTAATTTGGGTCCCTAAATATTTAAAATTGAGTAAATAATTTATTTTAACTTTTTGTTGGGTATTTTTGCATTGAATAGTTAAGTTTAGGGGCTGTTTTGTAATAAGTTGGACCTAATTGAAAATCCAAACTAAGTTCTGAGGTCTAAACAAAAAACGCGGAGGGAATGGATTGTAAATTACTGAAGTTTTCAAACTAAATCGTGAAAAAGGACCTAAATACACACGGCAATAAAGTTCAGGGACCATATCATAAATATTCGGACTTACTTGTACACGGCCAAAAATCGGAAGGACCGATTTAAAATTTGCTAAAACGCACGACTGTGCCACATTTTGATCTTCTTCTTCCTCGCGCTCAGCTCCCGCTTCACCGTCGGCCCACGAGGCTCGTTAGCATTTTCGGCGATGGTTGGTGGCAAGGCTGGTACCGGCGAACTCTTCTCGACGGTGCCGACCTATTGATGGTCTTAGCTCGGACAGCGATCAACCGAAGGTGGAGATTTTCCAGCTGGAAATTTTGTTGACCATTTTGAGCTTCTGGTTTGACCGGCTTCATTCGACGGCCTCCGACGTCGGGTCAGCGAGTTTCTCACTAGAAAACAACTCCTTTCAATTCAATCTACAACTCTACAATCTTAGTTTTGGAATTAAACACAAGGATTTCAATTCACGAAATTCAAATTTCCTTCCCTTTTTGGTTTCGGTTTCTTTTTTCTCTTTTCTTTTTTATTTTTGTTTTCTTTTTTTTTTGTCCGATTATCACCCATCATCAAACCAACATCATTTTTTTCAACCTTCATTAATTCTCACTTTTTCACTTTTTTTTTTTAATCTTATCTTAACACAATTTTAATTTAAGCTTAATTAATTTTTATATTAATTATTATTTTTATTATTGTTATTATTATTATTATTATTATTAAAAATAAAATTTACAACTAATCCCTACAACACCGCTATTTTAGGTTTTCGAGTATTACATACTATATATCTCTAATCGATATCTCATATCCTATGACCCGTAAAAAAAGATCATCTCATAAAGTACATACTAGTATTAGTTTATTATCACTCTCATGATAATAATTGACTATGGATATTTAGAATAGTATTCATTTAATGCTTTAGGTTTTACTATTCAGATCACGCATCTGATAACTAAAGCAGAATTACTATTCAAGAAAATTCATCAAATTAAATTGCACAAAAAATACTGAAATGATGAATTTGAATTCTCATTAATTAAATATCCAGATACAACGAGTTAGGGCTAGGGCTAACACTAACAATATTTGCCTTGTTCTTTCTGCCTTGCTTCTGGTAATTTCCTCCTTCTTGTTTTTGGATATACATTGTTGTTGATTGTTCACTTGAGTCAAAAGCTGAAGTCTGAACTTCTCTTTATTTTTCAACAAATTGGAACATTGAGTATGCCTTGCTGGCATTGGAAAATGGACTCATTAAGAGGATCTGATCCTTTACATTGTTATAGGACTCATTGAGTCCCATAAAAAACTGCATAAGCCTTTCCTCAGAATCCATAGCAGATGCATATCTGGCTACATCACACACATTTCTCCTGAGCTCCATATATACAAACTGATAGTTCTGTCAGGCAAGTTAACTCATCCCATAGCTTTTTCAAAGTCAATAACTGAACAATTTCCTTGTTAAAGACTAGAAATCTCCTTCCAGATCTGATATATGAGAGGGCCATTGGCTTCACCATACCTGGTTGCCAGCTCTTCCCATAACTCCTTAGCACTGTTAGAGTACAAGAATGCTTCGGAGATATGAGGAGAAATGGAGTTTAAGATCTAGGAGGTAACCATACTGTCTATTTTGAGCAATTTCTTCATTAATGATGAATTATTACCTAGTTTTACTTCTTCACCATTAACGAAGCCTAATTTGTCCCTAGCTCTTAAAGCTAGTATTATCGATCGACGCCATGACAAGTAATTACTGCCATTGAGTGCAATTATAACTATATTAGCTACGGAACTATCTGAGCTTGTAATCTTGTAAGCCTCTGGTTCATGATTGTTGTTCATTTGCATATTTTGTTGTTCTGCCATTAGTTCTGTTTTCTGCTTTGTTTCAGGTTTGGGTGAGCGGTTACCAAATTTAGATTTGTCAAGCCAGCTTTGATATCATGAGTTTTGGGTTTTGAGTATTAACTGATTCTCATTAAGTTGTGAAATTACTGCACATTATATATATATTTATATATAAAAAGTATTGGGCTTAGTGAGCTTATTAACCGGGTAATATAATGGGAAGATGACAAAACTAATACTCTTTTTAATGTTTGATGACAAAACTAATACTCTTTTTAATTTTTATTGACAAAACTAATACTCTTAGTCAAAAATAAAATAAACTAGTACCCTATTTTAACTTTTATTGACAAAAATAATACTCTTTTTAACTTTTAATGACAAAACTAATATCCTATTATTTACCTCCCATTAAACCTATCAAAAACAAAAAAAAAAATTACTGCAACCTTTCCCTACGCATATAACACTCTAACCAACTAAAATCTGCACAAAATCGAAACAAAAATTCATCCAAAAAAAAAATTTAACTTCCTAGCGAGTCAAATAAATTTTCAAGCATCAAAAACTCATAAAAAAACACTAAAATCAGCACAAAAAAGCAACCAACTAGTAGCAAAAAAATTCATAAAAAATCAGAAACAAAATTAAAAAATGCAGTATATTTTGTCCCTCAATTTAGTTAGTGTTTGTCTTCAAAGCACCGAAAACTCTTGGGTCTGCAGAACATCCAAAATGATGTCAATAAATGCATGGAAAGAGACAAAGTGATATGTGGATTACAATTAAATCAGTAACTATCTAATAATTAGTTCACTTCATTTAGCTTTAAGATCTGCAGGTAGTACATTTCCACA
>CATIWJ010136856.1:0-17233 GCA_949640765.1 Croton laevigatus | reverse complement strand
GCTTGTGTATTCAAGCCTAACATTCCAAGCACTGTCTTCATTGCTGATAAACCCATATTAATTCTATTACAGAGTTTGCTTAATTCGCAAGTAATTAATATCAAGCGGAAGGTGATTAAGAGCTTAATTTGTTTTGCTTTAGCCTTTGCTCTTAATGGATTTTTATAGCCAATGCTCAACCTTATGAATTTTTTATTTTTTTGGTTATTTTTGGTAAGGTGTCACAATGTTATTTCTCAAATTTTCAAATCATGCATCATAAACTTGAGCCATAATAGAATATTTCGAATTATATTGGCCATTTACATCATGTGATGTAATTTCAAATTGATATTTATCTAAGTTTGTAACCGTAAATGCAGTGCCAAAATAGAATATTTTGAATTATTGAGCTCTTAAGTAACCTGGCAAGACACATGTAATTTGATGCCAAGTTAATCTTTTTCTAAATTCTTGTTTTATATCGTATATGAGGTATTGCATTGTGCAAGGCATTAAATTTTGTGTTTACATCGGTCATACTTCTAACCTTTTTTTTTTCAAATTACCCCCTTTGTCAACAAATATAACCTACTTTGGATGTCCATAAATATATATCTACTTACTAATTTTAGAGAATTTTGGAGTGAATGATTACTAATTTTCATTTTTAACCTTACCATTAATGAAGAAATAGTGTTAAAACATAAATATTAAGGGTAATGCAATCAATATTTCATTTATTATCTATGCAAATAATTGTCTTTTTTTTTTTGAAAAATATGAAATAAAAATAAACTTATATTTGTGGATAAGGGAGTACATTTGAGTTGCTGTATATTATGTAAAATAATTGTCCTTTTTTTTTAAAAAAAAAATATATGCAAGTAGTAACCTAGCAAGTCACTCAATTAAGATGTAATTTTAAAACATTGCATGATTTAAAATATCTTCAATCAGTAACGGAGATAGGGGACAAGAGGAGAAGTTACCCCCAATAAAATATTGAAGTCCTGCAATGTGAAAATTATGTGATTGTAGTTTGGTTGTTAAAATGTTAGCTAAGAGCCTAAAATTTGCCGTTTCAAACACTTTTGGTGGCAAAATTACCTTATTTTTAATCTCCATTTTTTTTACTTCTTAAATAATTGCTTTTATGTTCATTTTGCTATTTTGTTGATTAAGGGAGTCCATTTGAGCTAATCAAGGTCTAGCTGGTCACTTTATATTCTACAAATATAGTAGGATGTGTAGGTTTCGAGTTTGAATTGTACCATCCATACTGTCAGGATGTCAGGGCTAATTTGGTGCTCAGGAGTTCAAAAAAGGGAGTCCATTTGAGTTGCTATTTTGTAATATAATCAACATTTAAGGAACTGAGTCCATTTGAGTTACTATTTTGTACTATAATCAACATTTAGGGAATTGAAGTCTAATTAAGTAAAATTATTTTCTAGCTCTAATTATCACGTAACACAATCAAATAATGTCCAAAATCTTACCATCCAAATCTCAAATATTAAAAATACTGTTTTTAAAAGTTTCGTTTTGAAATCAAATTTTAATAGAATTTGACAATCAGCTAAAAGGCTACCAACTAACATGATATAAATTTTATATAATAATTTTAAATTTTTTTTTTTATCATTCTTATGTTAGTAATACAAATTTAAAAGTAATAAAATAATAAAAATTCAATATAATAATATGAAAATATTTGATATTATGATATCAAATTAGAAAAGAAAATCTAATAAATAAAGTGATAACAAGCATGAATTAGGTCTTGTTCCTATGAAAAGCCAATCGGTTTGGGAGCATAGCACATAGAAAAGCACATTTCTAATATTTTATTCTAATATTCAAAATTCACCACGGAACATGGTAAATTAAAAAAAAAAAAATCAACAGAAACTTCATTTCTTTATATAAAAAGAAGACAACTAAGAGTGCACGGAATCTAATTCTAAGTTTACATAGCTATAGAAAGCTCAAGCCAATAATTAAACATCTCTGTTTAGGATTGTTCATTTTGACCGATCCTGTGCCGGGTAAATTTATCCGATTCACAAGTGTGTAAGATTCTATTAGCTTGCTAAATACTAATTAACCAAACAAGCAATAATATTATTACAATATCATAGGATGAATTCTCAATAACCTAGAATCTTACTAGAGTCAGATATTTCTTAATAAAAGAAGGATATGAAATATATTACAAGTTGCCCATGTCAAAGTATCTCAAAGTCCTATGCTTCAATAACATCGTGACGACTTATTCATTTGGCATTTTCTTGGTAGAAATAATACACGCACATAAAGATAAATCAACGAAAAAAAATCAAATAGTAAAGATCAAATAGGACAAATAGTAGTCATGCAAACTAACTTTTACTTAGTTTGAAAATTTTAGAAATATGATATTAGTTTTGATTGAAATAATACATATACATTTGCTAGAAATTCTAAAAAAAAAAAAAAAGTTTGGCCAAAACTAATGCAATATTTGTAATCAAGGTAAAGAAACAATTCATATAAAATATAACTTGTTAACTTTTCGTCATTGCTTGAGTTTTCCGGTGACCAATAACTGTCGCTCGAGATTTAACGTTAGTAACGAAATGACAGAATAGCTTTACCGAACTAAATTATGAGTAGAAAAGAGTTCAATTTTTTAAAACACAAGGACAAAATCATATTTTTTTCCTTTTTTTATAATTATAATTACAGCAGTCTATTTGAATATTAAACAAATAAAATATATTAGATAAACCCTTTTTATAATTACAATTCTTTCATTCTTCTCCATACGTAAGGTCTCAAATTCTCTTTTCAAATTCAGCACTTGCATATGATGGGTTATATTATTTCCTTGATATTCTTCTTTCAATCTACCCCAAGCCTGTTTACTTGTATTACATGATTCTATAAAATACAGTATCAGATACTGCACTTTGAATGACTGACTTAGCCTTAGATTTCTTTGCTTTTTGGTCACTAATGTGTTTAATTTGGGCAAGTGTGGGATTAGCTGGCAGTGGAGGTATTGGTTTATCTTTAGCCACAGCTTCCCAAAGATCATAGGCTTCAAGAAAAGTTTGCATTTTTGCTGACCAGATATGATAATTCTGACTTGTAAAAATCATAGGTGGGTTTAGAGTTTAGTTGTTTGATGCCATTTGAGAGGATTTGATTGAAGGTTTTTTTGTTGTTTTTGAGGTTTTGGTCCTATAAGATCAACTATAGCTCTAATACCACTATTGAAAAAAATATATATATAACTGCTGAAATATATGAAAAAAATGTAGCAGAGATATTGGACATATAGTATAAAGAAAGAAGAACACACTTTTATTTCACTAAGATTGAATATTTATACATAAAAAAAAAACAACAATCTTTTCTAAACTAATGAAATATCAAATATCAAAAGATAAAACTGAGATATTAAAGCAGAGAAATATGAAAAAGTATTCTTATTTTATTTGAATATCAAATTTGAATTTTTTTATTTTTAGCTGGATCCAAAATGCTAGCACAGCAAAAAAATCCTCACTTGTAAATAGGGGTGAACAAAATTAATCGAAGAAATTCGGTTTCCGAATCGAAACCGAACCGAACCAAAAAATCGGTTCACCAATATTTCAGTTCATATATATATATAGATATAAAAGAAAACCCTAAATCCTAAAGTACTCTCTTCTGCCGCTTTTCATTTCTTTATTTCTGCGTCCTTTCACAATTTTCCTATCTTCACTCTCATCTCTCTGCCTCCCCTTCTTTCACTCATCCAGATTCCATAGATCTCCCTCATCTTCTTCCTCTTCTTCTTCTTCTTCTTCTTCTTCTTCAGTTGGTGTCTAATCGAGAAACAAAGTTTTTTTGCTGCCAATTTTTGGTCGAATGTGAAGAAGAGGCTTCTGGAATCAGTGAGTTGTTTTCTTTTCTAGGTCAGTTTACTTCTTAAATGTCCTTAATTTCTATTTTTATTTCATTATTTGGGTGTTTAATGGTTCTGAAAAATTAAAGGATCTTTTTTTTTCATATTTGTAGTGGGTTCTTTGGTTTTTTTTTTTTTTGGAGATTAAGATTGCGATAAAAGAAAGCGGAGGCGATCTATAGGATGGCAGCTGGAGAAGATGCATCAGACGGCGGTGGGATCGATCTGCTGGACGGTGGCGGGTTTTTGAGCTTTGAAGAGAGTTCAGTTCAGATCTACTAATTTTTTAGGCGTTGTATGTTTGATGTTCTGTTTGTTATTTTTTTAAAATTTTCAGAACCATTATTTCTTTTTTTATTCGATATATTTTATAGTTTCAACTAATATGTTAAAATCATTTTGTGAGCATTTTTTGTTTCCTGTTCTGTTCTTTGCTTTTCCTTCATATTATATATTATTATGTAGTTTTTCTTTTCTTGTTGTTTCAATTCCACGAGCTGTTTCTATATTTTCATTTTCATTATTTCTAAATTTCAACATTTTCTTCTTTTAAAATTTTTCTGGTTTATTTAAATGAAATTTTGATGTGGATTTGAATTTTAATATATGGTTTTGGATGATTTTCTTCTTTGATTTGAATGCTTATTGAATACAATAGAAACCTGTGCTATTTATGTTTGTTTGGTGATTCTTGTTCATTTTTCCCCCTTCTTATTTGGGAATAGTAATTATAGTTTTATGATTTTTGAGAAAAAAAAAAAGTTGATGAAACCATGAACTGGTTATAGAGTAGAATTGTTATATGCAGGAAGCTATTGTATTTGTTAAAATCACTTGAAAAAATAAGTGCTTTGCTTGGTTTGAAATGTGTGTGGGTATATATATTATATATATATATACCAAGTTTGCAGATTTGAGAGATGAGTTTCTGCTAAAACTGTATTTGATTAAAATTCGGCTTATAACCGAAACCGAACCAAAAAATCGGTTCGGTTGATATTCAGTTTTTCCTTTTATCGGTTCGGTTTTTGGTTTTATTTTTTAAAATTCCATTTTTAATCGGTTTTGCATTTTCGGACCGAAAATGTTCACCCCTACTTATAAACTTGGATTTTCAAATGAATTAGTCCAGTTCTAATAC
Source organism: Croton laevigatus (assembly GCA_949640765.1). Taxonomy (NCBI): domain Eukaryota; kingdom Viridiplantae; phylum Streptophyta; class Magnoliopsida; order Malpighiales; family Euphorbiaceae; genus Croton; species Croton laevigatus. The sequence continues at coordinate 12,173 of CATIWJ010136856.1, read as the reverse complement.
TAAGCTACCAGAACAAATAACTCAAACTGGTAGTTGTGCATCAGCATATGTTGACTAAACAGATTGGTGTTTTTTATTCTTCTGTGGAGAACAAGTTATTGATTCTCCAAACAAACTATTTCATCTACAAAAATATATAATATACAAAGAATTCATAATTCATGTCTATGGAGCCCCGCTCGGATCAACTATAATATTCCATTCTTTCTGTTCTATCTAGTCTATCTAATATTTTATTCTAATGTTCATAATTCATCACAAAACATGGTAAATTTTTTTTTTTTCCCTAAATTTCAATAGAAACTTCATTTCTTAAGATAAAAAGAAGACAAATAAGAGTGCACGGAACCTAAATTCTATGTTTAGCTTAGCTATAGAAAGCTCAAGCCAATCATTGAGCATCTCAATTTAGAGTTGTTCATTTTGTCCGATTCAGTGCTGGGCAAATTTACCCGATTCGCAAGAGTGTAAGGTTCTATTAGCTTGCTAAATGCTAATTAACCAAACAAGCAATAATTTTATTACAAGATCAATGGATGAATTCGCAATAATCTAGAATCTTACCAGAGTCAGATATTTCTTCATAAAAGAAGGATATGAAGCATATTAGAAGCTACCCAAGTCAAAGTATCACAATGTTCTATGCTTCAATAACACCGCGACGACTTATTTCATTTGGCATTTTCATGGTAGGAATAATACACGCACAAAAAGATAAATCAACGAAGAAAAATCAAAGAGTAAATTCAAATAGGACTAACAATAGTCATGCAAGCTATCTTTTATTTGTTTGAAAATTTTAGAAATATAATATTAGTTTTGACTGAAATAATACACATATTTGATGGAAATTCTAAAAAAAAAAATCAATTGGCTAAAACTAATAAAATATTTGTAATCAAGATAAAAAAAATAATTCATATGAGACATAATTTATTAACTTTTCATCATTGTTTGAGTTTTCTCGTGATCAAAAACCGCTGCTCGAGATTTAATGTTAGTAACGAAATGATAAAATAGCTTTACTGAACTAAATTATGAAGATAAAAGAGTTCAATTTTTTAAAACACGAGGACAAAATCATATTTTTTTCCCCTTTTTATAATTACAATTACAGTTAAATAAACTAATAAAATATATTAGTCAAACCCTTTTTTTTATATTTGTTAAAAAAAAAAAAAGTATGTACCAATATAAAAAGAATAGAGGAAATACAAATTAGAATTACCATATACCTTATTTCACCAAGACCGAATCTGAATGGTAAACACTTACCTTTTCCGAATCATATGAAGTTTTTATTTTACTTTCCACAGTTTTTTTAACAACTAATTTTGTACAATTTGCTTTTGCAGTTTTGATATGACAATATATCATTATTGTCTTTGTTTATCATCCATTAAAATTAAAAGACATATATAACAAATTATTAAATATATAATAAGAATAATTTAATCTATTTTTTAAAAGTGGAACAAAATATTATACTTTTTGAATACACAAGCACAAGATGGTAATTTCTATTGAAAACTTTGTATGGACAATTATACAGCTACATTTAACGGAAAATTTAAGTAACACTGACCGAGGGACAAAGTAATATAACCAATATAAACAACTATGATAATTTAAAATATTTTTCTAAAAGCGGTGACAAAACAGTATAATTTGTGAAAATATGAGATTAAAATAGTAATTTTTAATAAATTATTATAAAAATAGATATCAACTGATTGCACACATACGAAAATGTGTACACACACAAGTGCATAGACTATGATATTCTTGTTTTGAGATGTAAAGGAATCAATAACTTCACTTGCCATTCTTACAAAAAAAAAACTTGACTTGTAACTATTATATTGACTTGATTGCAAATTTTTTTCTATTCCTTATGGATCCATCTTATTCATAAATTAGCATAGCATCAAGAGACTAGTAAAACTGTATTCAAATTTTTTTTTATTCATAGAAAAAAATAAAATAATTTTGAAATTCTATAAATTGTTTAACCTTAGAATGGTAATTGATAGTGGCATATTCTAAATCCCTGGCATAAACATGTTTAACCAATTCATAAATTGAGTAATAAATTATGAATTAAAATCCTACAAAAAATTAAAGTGTCAAGTCTTCAATAATTTATAAATAGATAAATTCATTCAAATCCGGCCTTTTAAGTATGGGCACCCTAAACTTTGTTCAAAAAACCAAATACACCCAATTTTAAACTGAATTTACTTACTCCCAATTTAACAAAGTTTCACATTGATTGCACCCAAAAGAATGAAATTTACTGAAGTAAAAAGATCATGTTGTTCACTTAAATATCTTAATCATAGAGATAGGTTAGGTAGCTGATGTGGTTCACTTAAATATTCTAACAAAGTTTCACATTGATTATCTCTATGGTTAGGATATTTAAGTGGACAACTTGATCTTTTGACTTCATTCAATTTCATCCTTTTGGGTGCAATCAACGTGAAACTGTGTTAAATTGGGTGTAAGTAATTCATAGTTTAAAATTGGGTGTATTTAGTCTTTTAGCCGAAATTTAGAGTGCCTATGCTTAAAAGGCCTTCAAACCCCATATATATGATAATAAAAAATATATATTATATTAATTCATATTATGTGATTATTTTGGGCTAGTAGATTATTCCCTTTACAAGCTTCTTGTGTGGCCAAGAGGGAATCTGATTCAATAATGATGAATGGATCACCAAGAGTAGCAGCAAGATACATACCTAATTTAATTGCTAGGAAGCAAGTAAGTTGTTCATGAGTTACAAAATTTTAAAATTACTTTCTAAGCATTTTTTGGCTTAAAAATTATTTATTTGTTTAGATTTATTTTCTTGTAAGTTGTTCTTATTAAAGTAGCAACTTGATGATTTTTAAAAAATAGAAGTCATTCCAAACACCTTGGCAATTTAAATCCATAAAAATGTCTTGAAATAAAAAATAGAGATTTAAAAATAAAAAATTTTAAAAAAACAATACAACCACAAAATTAAAGCAAAAAATAATAATAAAAATAAAATAAAGCAATAATTTCCACATACATTAGCATGCATTGACTCACTATGCAAATTCAAGATTCTTATAATGTATGGACAAAATTCAAACAAGTTTTTTTTTAAAACGATTCACAAAAAATTTTAAACAACTTATCAATATTTGTAGGTCATTAGAATCACACGTGTAAGATATGTTAGATATGAATTATTAAAAATGCATGTATAATAAAACTACCATAGTACCAAAACACAAGATAGTCTAATTATTTGATTAATACTAATCTTTTAACGTTGCTGATCTAAGTATGATTTATTTTTTTTTCCTTTTTTGTTTGGCAAATACATATATTTGGTAAGTTTACCTTTAAAATTTTTACTCTCTTTGGTCCAACTAAATTTTTTCTTTCGCAAAAATACATAATTACTAAACAGTCCCACTTTATAAATTTTAAAAAAATGTAATTTTTTAATCAAATAAATGCTCGCCAATCAGAGTGTGGCCTGATTGCTTGGTCATCCTACTTTTTACGAAGATGGTAGAATCTGAAAATCACAAGTTTGATTCCTACCAATTGATGTTAGCACCAATTTGATACTCAAAGGAAGGCTACCTCTGTCGTGTAGTTCACATTGCTATCCAGTTAATTATTGGTTTTCTCCACATAAAAAAAAAATTTAATAATTACTATGAAAGATATTTGGATGAGCTAAATAGTAGGATGAAAGAGTTCAATTGATGTTAGCACCAATTTGATACTCAAAGGAAGGCTACCTCTGTCGTGTAGTTCACATTGCTATCCAGTTAATTATTGGTTTCCTCCACATAAAAAAAAAATTTAATAATTACTATGAAAGATATTTGGATGAGCTAAATAGTAGGATGAAAGAGTTAAATATTGTTTCAATAATTAATAAATTTTAATATTCCATCTTGACTTTTCCATCTGTTTTATCTACAAATAAATCATTATTTCAATCTAATATTTATGAAATAAATAAATGAAATTAACACAAGCCAAAAATAAAATAAATTATAACCATAAAGTTGAAGGCATACATATATTTGACTTGTCACAATCATATTGACTACTTCATTGCAAATTTTTTTCGACCAATCTTTACGCATCCATCTTATTAATAAGTAATGAGTTAGCTTAATAGTTATTCCAGCTGTGGTAAAAAATGTGTATTGTATTTCTACGTCCATTTTTTAATATTTTCATTTGTGCAAAAAATCATATAAAATTAAAAAATATATAAAATTCAAGATAGAGATGCAATATCGAATAACAGCTAAGGCATTGCTTAGTGGTAAGAGAATTTATTATTCTGGCAATAATTAAAAATTAAAAATGTCGAGTAATACAAAATAATTAAAAATTAAATTTATTTATCAACAAGTTGAAGTCCTATGCATATATATAATTTCCCGAGAAGTTTTTGTTTTGCAAATGTATTGGGAACAGTTGGCAAAGGAATGGACAAATTTTAACTAAATTACAAATTTTAATTCAATCAATAAAAATAATAAAAAAAAGTTTTACAAATTCTTTAACTATAGAATTTCCTAAGAAAAATTTTTTTAATTTCAATCTTTAATGAATTCATTTCTTATAAATGTTTATGTATCAGTTTTAATTGTATATTCCGTCTTGATTTTTTTTTTTCCTTCTTTTACAAATTATCTATTTCGTTTTCTAAATAATTAAAAGTAGGAATGAATTATTTTTCTTAAATAATTAATTTGTAGCTTATTCCTCATTGATTCATTTCTTCTCTCAGTTCTATAAATACCTTATTATCATTTCAATCTCAAAATCATCAACTAAAAAACCCAAACAAACCTCCCTTATAATTTAGTGATGTCTTCTTCCTTTTGCTTCCTTACTGTTATGATTCTTATATTTTCTTTTGCTTCCACAGCTGCTGCTGTTCAATCTGAGATTGATGCTCTTCTAACATGGAAGGTTAGTCTTGATAATCATAGCCAATCTGTCCTGTCTTCTTGGTCTGCTTCCAATTCTACTCCTTGTTTTTGGTTTGGTATTCACTGCCATAAAGATAAATCTGTTTCTGCCATAAGGATTTCAAATTCTGGTTTGAAAGGCACACTTGAAACTCTCAACTTTATTGTGCTTCCCAATCTTGTTTACCTTAACCTTAGCAACAACTCACTCCAGGGAACCATCCCCCCACATATAGGTAATATTTCCAAACTGAGTGTCCTTGATCTATCCTCCAATAGTATCTCTGGTTCAATTCATCATGAAGTTGGAAACTTGAGATCCATCACTTACCTTGATTTGTCCGGCAATCTTCTTTCTAGTGCTATCCCTGCTTCTATAACAAACCTAACAAGGCTCTCAGTTCTTTATCTTGATAACAACAAACTCTCTGGTCCCATTCCTCAACAACTTGAGACTTTATCATTTCTCACTAATCTTGCATTTTCATATAATAATCTCTCTGGTTCAATCCCTACCTCTATTGGAAACTTGACAAAGTTATCAGAACTTTACCTTGGTATCAACCAACTTTCTGGATCAATTCCTTATGAAGTTGGAAACTTGAGATTGACCACTGACCTTGATTTGTCCAACAATCTTCTTTCTAGTTCTATCCCTACTTCTATAACAAACTTGATAAACCTATCATTTCTTGCATTGTCGTATAACAATCTCTCCGGTTCAATCCCTACCTCTATTGGAAACTTGACAAAGTTATTAGAACTTTATCTAGGTAATAACCAACTTTCTGGCTCAATACCACAAGAAGTTGGAATGTTGACGTCTTTTGTTAATTTGGGTTTGGAATATAATCAACTCACCGGTGCAATCCCAACTTCTATAGGAAACTTGACAAAAGTATCAACGCTTTACCTCCATAATAACCAACTTTCTGGCTCCATCCCACAGGAAGTTGGAATGTTGGGGTCTATTGTTGATTTGGAGTTGCTAAATAACCATCTCACTGGTGCAATCCCAACTTCTATAGGAAACTTGACAAACATATCAAAGCTTTATCTCCATACTAACCAACTTTCTAACTCCATACCTCAGGAAGTTGGAATGTTGAGGTCTATTACTCACTTGGATTTGTCATATAATCATCTCATCGGTGCAATCCCAGATGGCATATGCCACGGTGGACAGCTTCGGTATTTTTCTGCAATGAATAATAATTTTACAGGTTTTGTCCCAAGGAGCTTAAGAAATTGTAGCACCTTAATAAGACTTCGTCTTGAGGGGAACCAACTTACAGGAAATATTTCCCAAGATTTTGGGACATATCCACACTTGTACTACTTAAGTCTAAGTGATAACAAATTCTACGGTGATCTTTCTTGGAAGTGGGAAGATTTTCGTAATTTATCAACTTTGGGAGTTGCTAAAAATAGTATCTCTGGCACTATTCCATCTGAACTCGGTAACGCAGCCAAATTAAAACGCCTTGATCTGTCATCCAATCATCTAGTAGGGAAAATTCCAAGGGAATTGGGAAAATTACAATTGTTTGAACTTCTTATCGACAACAACAATCTTTTTGGTGACATTCCAATAGAAATTGGAATGTTAGGTGCTCTTGAGCGTCTCAATTTGGCTGCAAACACTCTAACTGGATCAATTCCCAAACAACTTGGTGATTGCTCAAGATTATTGTTCTTAAATCTTAGCAAAAATAAAATATCATATATCATTCCTTCAGAGGTTGGAAATTTAAGATTGCTAGAAAGCCTTGATCTAAGTTACAATTCATTAGCAGAAGAGATACCTCAATCTTTTGGACAGCTGCAAAGATTGGAGACTTTGAACCTCTCTAATAACTTATTATCGGGTGCTATTCCAACTGCTTTTGATTATTTAGCAAGTTTGACAGTTGTGGACATCTCGTATAATAAATTAGAGGGCCAAATTCCTAACATCAAAGCATTTCATGAAGCTCCATTTGAAGCAGTGAGAAATAACAAAGGCTTGTGCGGTAACAACACCAACATAAAGATGTGTGCTTCCACTGCAATCAACCAAAATAGGGCAAAAAGGAACAAAAAGTTAGTCTACCTTATTGTTCTTCCAATTTTGTTCGGTTGTTTGTTTCTATCATTTGGCTTAGTAGGATGTTTATTTATCCTCCATAGAGGAAATGTAATGAAAAAAGTCAAGCTCAGTGGTCAGGGAGATGTGTTCGCAATATGGACCCATGATCAAGATATACAATATGAGAACATTATTGAGGCTACAGAAGATTTTGACTCCAAGTATTGCATTGGCATAGGTGGGTATGGAATTGTTTATAAAGTAGTGTTGCCAACAGGTCGAGTGGTTGCAGTGAAGAAAATTCATGACCAATCCCAAAATGGAGAGATGACAAATTTAAAGGCATTTGAAAGTGAGATTACTACGCTAACAAATATTCATCATCGGAACATTGTGAAGTTATATGGGTTTTGTTCACATGCCAAACTCTCTTTTTTGATATACGAGTTCATAGAAAGGGGAAGTTTGAGAAAGCTATTAGATGACAGAGAACAAGCAATCGAGTTAAATTGGAGCAATAGGCTAAATGTTGTCAAGGGAATAGCTAATGCGTTATCTTATATGCATCATGATTGCTCCCCATCAATAATTCATCGGGACATTTCGAGCAACAATGTTCTATTGGATTCAGAGTTTGAAGCTCATGTCTCGGATTTCGGTACAGCAAGACTTTTGATGCCTGACTCATCAAATTGGACCTCTTTTGCAGGAACAATCGGTTACACAGCTCCAGGTAAGCACCATCATATCTCATTCATCCATTTCATTATGTTTATTACTATTTTGATTTACTTTCATTAAAATAGTACTTAATTAATATTAATAGATTAAAAGTAATGGTAATTGAAATTTTTCGTAGAGCTAGCTTACACAATGGTCGTGAATGAAAAATGCGATGTATATAGTTTTGGCATAGTGACATTGGAAATCATTATGGGAATGCATCCGGGCAATCTCATATCGTCCATTTCATCATCTTTAGCAACTAGCCAGCAAATACTATTGAAAGATATGATAGACCAACGTCTACCAACTCCTCGGACTAGAGAAGCTGAAGGTTTGATCTTCATTTCCAAACTTGCATTTGCATGTCTGAGTGAGAATCCGCAATCACGGCCGACTATGGGACAAGTTTCTTCAATGCTAGTAGCGAAATGGCATCCGTTAGCAAAACCATTCTCTGAGATTGAATTAGGAGAGCTTTTTCTTTAAGATAACATTTAGATCTTTTGTTATTCTATACCTTTTTCTAATTTTTTTTTCGTACTTTCTATTTTAAAAATGTTTTTGACAATTTCTAAGAAAACAAATGTATGTTAATAAATATTTTATATATGTTTCAAATATTGTTGTAATTTTTTTAAAATATCCTTGCATTATATGGCATCTATATTTCATATACAGAAGGAAAGTAAAGTACAATATGTTTAGCTTTTGTGTATGGTTACTTTCTCTGTCCTGTTTTTTGTTCCTCTATTCAAAACAGGGGATGAATTCTCTAAACATACAATCATGTTTGAATCAGACACAGTTGGGTTGATGAAATTAGCAAATTCTAGATAAATAAGTATAATTACATTATTTGCTAATTTTCGTTTGTATATATTGGATTCCTACTTACTCTGTTCAGGTTCTGAAGTAGCAATTAACAACCAAACCTCATGGGCAAAATGTATAACTGTTTCCTCCATAGATATTTGAAGCTGCTCTCCATCGCCAGTTCAATATTTTAGAAGTATTAGTTAGCCTTTTAATTTGAATATATTTTATTTAATAAGCTGGAATCCATGTAGAACTACGTAATTATAAGAATATATCAAAAGGATTCTCAATTGGAGTAGTAGTTTATTTAGGATTTCTATACGAAATTCTAAGCAAATAACAATATGTTTAGCTTTCTTTGTTCAGTTTTTTATTCCGCTGTTCAAAACATGCAATACAAATGCTATGTCTCCATGCTAGGCTCATCTCATGTATTCATGATTAATCAATAAATCTCTCATTCAATCTGTTAGAATTAATTAATTAATTGAGTATTAATTAATTAAATATCCGTCCATGACTTATGGATCATGGGTGGACCCAATAGTGATGGGTTGTTGGCTAACCCAAATAACCCATCACCTATATAAGCATCCCTAATAAGAAATTAGAAAAAAAGAACGAACGACGTTCTTAGTTTCCACAGCCGTTTCTCCCAAAACATTCCAATCTCTTCCTCTCAAAGCTCTTAGATTGTGAAATAGTGCTACAGGATTTAATATTCTGTAGACGGCCTAGTATACGTTATCCAATAATCACATCTCTTCCGCACGTGGGAATTCGTTCGTCAAATTTGAGGTTTTTATATCTATTCCCAATTCACATCTCTTCCGCACGTGGGAATTCGTTCGTCAAATTTTGAGGTTTTTATATCTATTCCCAATTGATTTATTTATATATTTGTTATATGAAATCCTTCATTGGTATCAGAGCCTGCTAGGTATTGATTGAATGAGTTTTGATCATTTTGTGGTATTGATTGATGAGTTTAATTGATAAATATGTGTTGTATTTGTTATCGGATTAATTGTATGTGCTATCAATTTTGATGAACAAATTTGTTTTGTTCCTGCAATTTATTTTCAGATATGTTCTGAAAATCGAATTGTGTGAATCAAAATCTGTTTTTTGATTTATGTTTTGATTGAATCAGTTTCAATTTAATAAAAAAAAATAAAAGAAAAATTAGAAAACGAAGAACAGTGTCTTAGTTTTCGCAGAGTTGCTTTCAATTTGTCACCTCCGTCCGACCTTCAGTGGATCGCTATTGATGGGAGCTTGGCGATGGTCTCTAACCGACGCGTCCGGTCAGGTCTGGTGCAGGCGGTACAGTGGCCTTTGTCCTGTTCTTCGCGATCTTCTCCAACCAGGCACTTAGGCGTCGATAAACGCCTGAAAGGAGATCCACCGGTAGTGCAAGGCTGTGCGACCATGGGACTGACGACGGTGAGGCGACACAGGCCCTGATTCAGCTGGCAGCTGCACTCATGGCTGCTATGTTGCAAGTCGTGCGGCTAGGGCGTCTGGAGGTTGAAGAAGACGCGTAAAATATCTAAACCAGCCCTCTATCTTATTCTATATCCCACATTAGTGCCAAAAATTTTATGTGTTACGAAAAGGCCCCTAAACATTAGTTATTTTACTGATAGGCCCCCTTAACATTAGTTGTTCTACAGGATGGCCCTCAAACTTCATTTATTTTGCAATCTCGCCCTTCTGGGCAGTTTTAATAAAATTATTAGTTTAAATACCCTTATTCAAAAAATTTATTTATTTGAATATTCAAATTATTTTTGGTTTAGTGGTAGATTTAATTGAATTGTGTTTTAATTAGTTTGAATGCCAGTAAAAATGTCTAAATTTTGAATTTTTAAAAGTATAATTCTAATTTGTTTAGAATTTTGTTCTAATTTGTTTAGAATTTTGAATTAATTTGTTTCATTCAAGATAGAATTATTTTATAACTTAATTTTTCTATGTGTTAGAAAAATAAATTAAATAAGCTTAATTTAGTACTAATTCTAATTAGTTTGGAATTAATAAATTCAATTCTAATTTTGTTGGAATTGATGAACTAAGTTTTATAAAATGATTTTATCAATTTTTAAAATAAAATTTAGAACAAATTTCTATTAAGTATAGAAATTGAATAAAAATAATTTATAAATTAATTTGTTTAATTCAGGAAAAAATTATTTTATAACTTGATTTTTTCTATGCGTTAGAAAATAAATTAAATTAGTTTAATTTATTATTCAATTCTAATTCGTTTGGAATTGATCAATCAAGTTTTATTAAAATAATTTTGTAAAAATTTTTTTTTAAATAAAATTTAGAATAAATTTGTTTTATTCATAGTATTTCCTTTTGGTGAGATGAAATATGTATTTTTCAAGTGTTTGACTCCTATTTAATTGTTACTTTATGTAATAATTTATTCTATAAATGTGTTATAGAATTAAAATTGGAACATACTGGTTTCAATTTCAAAATTCTTGAATATTACTTTGTGTAATATTGATTCATTTTCTGTGAGCATGTCATAGAAAATGACAAGAATTATCAGGACTTCTCACCAAACTTGTACTCAAAAGCAAAAACAAAGAGTTGTTTTAGTTTAGTCCAAAAGCTTTGAAAAAGAATTTAAACAAGGCAACCATTAGAGGGATATGGATAAGATCGCAACCCACATTTTTGGAAAAGAGGTTTCCAAAGAGGAGGAGATAAGAGAGTTCTCTTCCACGTGTTGTGCCACTCTTTTCGAGATAAGGGTGTAGAGGACATAATTGATTAAGCTTGACTTGATTCATATCGGAGTCATATGGGCACCATGGTGCCTATATGACTCAAGACCCTAGCAACTTCATGGTCCTTAGGAGTGGGCGAGCATTGATTTATTTTATGCAGGGGGATGAAATCAATTTTATCCCTGATGACTTAGTGAATAAAGTTCTCAAGTCTACCCTAGCCACTTTTTGGGTGATTAAGGACTCTTAGAAGAATAATGGTTCTTCTATTAATGATTTTAGCCAAATAAATTTCTATTATGTATAGAAATAGAATGAATTTGTTTTATTCAATTTCAATTAATTTTGGGAGAACATCAATAATAAATTTTATTTGTTAAAATTTTATCTTATATCACATAAATCTAATAACAAATATGATTCATTTTTAGTAAATAAAATTTTTTATATTTCTTTGGCAATATAAATATATCTGGATGCGTGAAATAATTGGTTTCTTTTTTAATGATTTTGTTTTAATTTGTTTAAATACAATTCATGTTTATATATGTTTATTGTGTGTGAACATAAGTAGAAATAATAATTTTAAGTTAGAGTTATGAGAACTTAAACTTTTAGCCTATGTGAGCTTAAAACATCAAGTTAATTGCCTTACTATGTACAACTATCTTAATGAGTTAAACCAACCATTAGTTCTTGGAGGGTAATTGGGAACATAGTGAACTTTTCGAATCTAGGTCTAGTGGGAGGTTTTATGAGTTAAAATACGTTAGTACATAGTAATAAAATATATATTGCTCTTAGAAACCTCAATTGTGCAAATCTTATTT
>CATIWJ010136767.1:0-13016 GCA_949640765.1 Croton laevigatus | reverse complement strand
GAAAAGGAGTGGCAAAATCCTGAATTGAAAATGCTTTCTTTAAAACCTAAAATCATCTGCTGAAAAGACAAACTTCACAATAAATCTATGCAACTAAACAAAAATTAGTACAACTACATCTATCATTGATCTTGAGCAATCAAGCAAAGTGCCTTTAGGCATGCTTAAGAGCAGCAAAGCAGCATATTATCAATTCACTGAATTAAGAATTAAAAAGTAAGGATTCTCCTTTTACCATAGTTGTTATCCTGATCCAATAACATTCTACAGCTAGGCAAGGAAACTAGTTGTAACCCAACACCAACGTAAGCACGCTAGCACAGAGTTAATCATAAGTTTGCATGGCAGGATTAGAGATTACATAGGAATAAAAAATTATCTAATAGAGACCTTTGCCTTAATGATTCTCATTTACAAACCCCTTCATTCTAGGATGTCAATACCCAAAACAGTGGATAAAAAGCTGCTAATACTATCCTGAATCACAATAACCAAATGGAACAACACTGTTATCACTGTACTATATATACATCCCAAAAAATGTACATATTCCAATTGGATAATTAAAAAACTCAGAAAACGCGAAGAATTAGTAACAAAGTATTCAGAAGAGTTCGATATAACTCGAGTATAGTCCAAGTTTTGGCGCTGCTAGGTAGCGAGAGAGTAAATAAAATTCAATGATTGAAAAGAAGAGAGATGCGATTTAGATGGAAGTATCAGATTCTTAAGAAAAAGCCACTGAAAACATTAAAATCGTAAAACCCTAACAAAACTACAGAGGGAAAGTTAGCAGGTTTATTAACATTTTACCGAGAAAGCTTAGAGGAGCGAAGAAATGAGCCGGGGACAGACAGAGTCAGAATAGCGTCGTTCTGCAAACCGAACAGCGTGGTCGACGTAGGCAGCCTTTCAGAGTTAGGGTTTCTTCTACGTCACTTCGGGGCTCTTTCTCTTCTCCAAAATTTGGGCCTCGCCAAGGTATTGTTTCCAGAATACCCGCCGGCGTATATAAAATTAAAATTTGTTACTATTAAACTAGGGTTAAATTTGAGTTTTAACATCAACGTAAAAAGAAAAGAATAAAAATTAGGATTGGTTATAATTTTCTCTGAATTTTGCATATTTATTTTTTAACATATTTATTTTTTTAACATATTTATTTTCGTTGTTTTCAATTACTACCTCCATTTATAATATAGAACACAATTTAAAAAAAAAAAAACTCATACCTTTCATATATACCCTTCTTTTACCTATTCCATCATCAATATTTTAATAAAAAATTTAAAACCCAATAATATTTTATTCCCCACTTTAAAATCCCACAATATTTTTTTGTTCAAATAACAAACCCCTCAATTGTTGATGTCATGGCAGAGAGAGAGAATGAATAAAACACTCCCCTCTTCACAGTATTTAAAAACCCAATGCAAGATTAATTTTAGGGATAATATAAAAAAAAAATTCCTTATATTTTACACCCTTTGATATTTTTCTCATTTTCTTTTATTTTTCGGACAAAAAAACTCCCTGTTTTATATTTTAATTGACATTAATGCCCTTCTGTCTATTTTTTCTGTTAAAATAACGATATAATGACCAAAATGTAATTTTACGAACTCTTTTAATAAAACTAAAGAACTGAGGGACTAAAATGAAAATTGCCACTTCTTCTTCAACCTTCAACCCTAGCGGCCCACTTTTTCTTCTTCAACCTTCAACCGCAGCTTATACACACAATTAGATAAAAAAATGTTATTAAGCAGGAAAGAAATAAAAAGGTAATACTAATTATAAAAAGCTAACTAATTAAAAATACGAACTTACTCAGAGGAAACATCAATGGTAGGTATTACATCAGCTGGAAGATCAAGACCTAGAATCTTGTTCTTTAAATAATCACGGATTAATTCTGGATCTGTAGGATTAAACCTATGCCTAAATGGCAAAACAACCTTTTCATTCTCTCCTCCAATAGAAATTTCCATTTTTATCTTCTTAAATAAATTATAGTATATTTTAATTTCAAGAACAAGATTTATGATTTTGGAGTATTTTTGAATTTGGATCTAGGATTTATATATGCAACATGGAACGCTAGAAAAGAAAGAAAAATCACAAAAATCATTAATGAATGGATTTTCTAACATTATTATTTTGCCGAGGAGTAATATATTAATCTTTCCCCTAACAGGTTGCAAAAGAAAAGAATTTTTCTTCAATTCAAAGTTCTCAACCCAACTAGTGGTGGCAAAAGGACTGACACTAATGATGGATGGTCGGCTACTGGCAAAGCTAGCATCAGAGTCACGGAAAGTGTTAGCAGCAGAGAACGTAAATTGACAGCTGGCTGGAAATGGTGGGTCGGCTGGGGTTAAAGGTTGAAGAAGAAGTGGCAATTTTCATTTCAATCCCTCAGTTCTTCAGTTTTATAAAAATGGCTTGTAAAATTACATTTTGGTCCTTCTACCGTTATTTTAATAAAAAATAGACAAAAGGGCGTTAATGTCAACTAAAATATAAAGTAGGGAGTTTTTTTATATTATCCCTTAATTTTAAAAGGAAAATATGTATTTCTGTTGAAAAATTGAGTTACATTTGGTCTCCTTTATGTGTTTCTTGCACCAAATTCAAAGGTCAAAAAGTAGGTGCAATTTTTTTTTCAAAATTTTAAGAGAAAAAATATTGTGGAAAGCGTACATTAATCCCTTTTCATTTCAGTCTATGGTAATAGAACTCTAACACTAGGGGTGTTTAAAACCGAACCGGAATATGGTTAACCGACCGGACCGAACTGAATTAACAGTTAACCAAATTTTCGGTTCGGTTATCGGTGTGAAGAAAGAGAAAACCAAAATATTCGGTTCGGTTATCGGTTTTAAATATTAAAAAACCGAACCGTACCGAATCGAATTAATTTTTATATTAATATATATATATTATTCTAACCCTAAAATCTTATTCTCTTCCTCATCTTCTCTCCTCATGCCGCCTCTCCTCTCTTCTTCATCTCTTCTTTTATTTTACTTTTTTTTTCTCATCTTCTTCTCTCCTTTATTTCTTCATCTTCTCACCTTGAAGCTACTACCCTTCACCATCTTCTCTCCCCCAACCTAACGCCGGTCAGCTTCACTGTTGGTCTTCTCAACGAGCAAACACCATCAGTGGTAGAGTTCGGTGAAGATTATCTTGCTTCTGCCCCGTCGGTACTACTATTGACAAATCTGAAGGCCTGATGAATGCAGGTTTCAATTCAACCTTGCTTTGTTTTTTCATTTGTTCTTTCTTCTTCTTCTTTCTTGTTTGTTCTGTTCTTTCCTTCATGAATCGTTGTAGATCTTAATGACAAAAGTGATTGATAGTGGCGTCGGTCGAATTGTGCGATGAATATGAGGAAGTTTAGTAGCGAGCGGAGACTGTATAATCTTTCAGACTTGTTTGAAGAGCGAGGCTGTATAATCTTTGTCTGTGCAACTGGAAAACACCATTCGGCGACCAAATTTCGGCCTATCATATTATAATTTGTAATTGTTGATTTTGATTTTAGATTTCTCTAAGTTTCTAATTGTTGATTTTGAGTTATGGGTTTGATTTGATTTTGATTTTGATTTTGAGTTTCTAATTGCTGATTTTGATTTTGAGCTCTGGGTAATTAGAAAAATTTTAATAATAGAGTTTTACTGAAATTCTCTACTGCAACTTGGTGCCTTCGGAGGAACATTTTATAATGATATTGTTGATACGTTTTATAATGACTACAATGCTATTTTCAATTCTATTTTTCATTACTTATTATGTTCTTAACTTCTCGACCATTTATTATAATGCTATTTTCAGTTCATTTGTTGCTTTCTTTTCTTCAATTAACACATCTCTCTTCCTGTTCTATTCTATAGTGGATTCTGGCTTTGTTTGAAACATTATTTTGTATATTTTATTTAGTGTTTTAAACTAGCTCTAATTTGAATAATTATGATGAATGAATTCTGAACTCTAAACTTTGAATTTTCTTTTTATTTTATGTTATTTAAAAAGGGTTGGTTTTGGCTTATATTGAGTGTAATACAATGGTTTATTGATTATTGCATTTTCTTAGATAATGGATTATGAATTGTAATGTGAAACTTTCAAAGGAATGAAAATTCGGTTTTTACGGAAATCAAACCAAAACCGAACCGATTTTTCGGTTCGGTTAAAATTTAGTTTTTGCTATCCAAAAACGATTTTTGGTTTTCAAAAATAAAAATGGTTTTTTGATCGATTTTTATAATTCGGTGAACCGAACCGCTTTTGAACAGGCCTACCTGTAAAGCCAACGGGACCTACAGAGGATTTTAGAAAAGGTCGAGGATCTAAGAGTAATTTTTCAAAAAGTTTTATAAGGTCTTGATAATGCATATAAATGATGTCAAAAATGGATAATTGGGATTAATCTGATGTGCTCGGAATGCCAAAATCAATAAGTTTTGAATATTTGACAAACATACTTGAAATTGTGAGCTACTAATATTGTTTCAAATGTTTACGTGTGGTTTCAGCAAATACGAACCTAGCCTGTGCAAGATAAATCAAGTTACTTGCAAAGGAATCGAAGTTCTGAACTAGCAATAATGTCACACACAAGACTATACCATCTCGCACGAGACATAATGAGACTCAGTCCAATAGCAATCATCTCACTCACGACCAAAATCAAAGAAATTCTAGCACTAACGTCGTGCTTGCGAAAGCAATCTCGCACATGACACCAGGACACCTCAGTCCAGTAGCAATTGTCTTGCTTACGATAAAAAGATGACTTAGCCGTTAAAATTCAACCACTTCGCACACGCAACATGCTTATCATGCACGCGACATTGTTTTGATCAAAATCCAACGGCTAGTGCATTAAATGCAAAGCTGAAACCAATAGGTATCCGTTACTAGTCTGTTGAGAAATCTTTATAAGGAGTAGCGCACGTGACGGGGTGTCACGCTCGTGACCTATGTGAGATTGAAAAACCTCATAAGTAGTTATGAGTGCAATCAAGTAATTGATAATGCTCTTAAAAATACTAGAGGTATGGGCTACACCATGGGCTAAATCTCTAAGCAAACTTAGTTTATCCCTTCATCTCAATCTCCACAAATTGAGGCAGTTGAAAAACTAACAAATGTGTGCATATATGTAAACCTTTCACTTTCAAGGAAGCGAAAGGTAAAGCTCTAATGGTTCAAAAACCAAAGGAGAAAAATGCATCTTATGTTTATGGGAATAAATATGGTAAGCTAGGAGGAAACTCCAAAACTTTTGTTCCCCCTTCTAACTTCCAAAGAAAAAAAAGCTACTCATACACCATATAAAAGGCTAAAAAAGCATTCTCATTATTGTATGAAGCTTGGCCGTAGAAATGCTCATTGCTTCATAAGAAAAGTGCATTTGAAATTGGTCCCTATGGACCATATTGTGAACCTTCAATGACCCAAATATATTTGGGTACCTAAAATAAGTGACAACTTTTTGTAGATATGCCTAAAGAGCTCCATGAAGGACAATAAATGGGTAGTGAATAGTGGACGTTGAAGGCACATGAGTTGTGAAAAAAAGATATTCACCAAGTTGAGCCCAATAGAAGGTGGTCACATTACTTTCGGCAACAATGCCACCGGTAAGGTAGTTGGCATTAGTGAGGTTGGTAAGGAATTTAAATTTGATCATGTTTTGTTAGTTAAAGGCCTTAAATATAACATTATAAGTGTTAACCAAATTTGTGATATGGGGTGTAGAATTACCTTTGACTCTACATAATGTATTGTCACAAAAGTGAAAGACAATTCAATAGTGTTTGTTAGGCAAAAGGCAGAGAATGTTTCTATCATTAATTTGAACTCTACTACTAATGAAAAAGGGCAGTGTTTAGCTTCTTTTAATGTAGATTCTTGGACATGACATAGAAGGTTGGGCCATGCTAGCATGAACACCTTATAGTTTCTCAAGAAGAATGACTTGGTTGAAGGCTTGCCTCAACTCAAGTTTTAAAAGGACAAAGTGTGTAAAGCTTGTCGAATGGAAAAGCAACACCAATCATCCTTCAAGTCCAAGAAGTATGTAAGTATCTATAAGCCTTTTAAACTTATTCATATTGACTTAATTGGACCTACTAAAATTGCTAGTTTAGGAGGTAGACATTATGCATTTATCCTTATAGATGATTATTCTAGGTTTACTTGGATGTTTTTCTTAGCTATAAAAATGAAGCTTTTGACGCTTTTAAAATTTTTTTAAAGTGTGTTTCAAATAAAAAAGATTATTATATTTTAAATGTTATGAGTAACCATAGGAGAGAATTTGAAAATGATAGTTTTGATTCTTTTTATGACAAGCATGGCATCACACTCAGTTTCTCATCCCTTAGGACTATTCATCAAAAAAATGATATTGTTAAGAGGAGAAATAAAACGCTCATTAAGATGACTAAGACCATGCTTAATAAATATAACCAAAATATTTTTGGGCGAAGGCTTTTAGCACTATTTATCATCTCATAAATCATGTTTATAAAAGATTAGTTTTAAACAAAATCCCTTATGAGCTATGGAAAAATAGGAAATTCAATGTGTATCTTATCTTAGAATATTTGGATATAAATACTACATATTAAACACCAAGGATATCCTTGGGGAATTTTCATCCAAATCGGATAAAGATATCTTTTTAGGGTATGTCTCCAATAACAAGTCCTATAGAGTGTTCAACAAAAAGTCAATGGTAGTTAAAGACTATATATATGTTGTTTTTTATGAGTCTAATCCCATTGATCTAGGGAAATGTTCTTCTTTTGATTTTGTAAGTGAGATTGAAAAGCTTTTAATCAATAAAGTCCAACCTTAAGTCTCACATCAACAAAAAGATCCAAGTGATGACAAAGAAAAAAAAGCTGTTGATGTTGAGAAGGAAGCAAGCAATGTGAAGCATGAAGCAAGCAATGAGAGGAGTAAGGAATTGTCCAAGGAGAAAATAATTGGTGATGTCTCAGAGGGTGTAAGTACAAGGTATAAACTTATCTTTTTAAATAATCATTTAACTTTTATCTCTTAAGTTGAGCCTAAAACTATTGATAAGGCCTAAAGTGATGAAAATTGGGTTCTTCCTGTGCAAGAAGAACTTAATCAATTTGAGAGAAATAAGGTTTGAAAGCTAGTTCCAATACCTTCTAGCCATTCTATTATTATTACTAAATAGGTGTTTAGAAATAAACTTGGTAAAAAGGGTACCATTACTAGAAATAAGGCTAGATTATTTACTAAAGGCTACAATTGAGAAGAGTACATTGACTTTGATGAGACATTTGCCCCCCATTGCTAAATTAAAAGCCATTAGGTTATTACTTACATTTGCATGTCACGTGAATTTCAAACTTTATCAAATAGATGTCAAAAGTGCATTTTTAAATGGTCTTATTAAGGAAGAGGTGTATGTTAAACAACCTCCCGGTTTTGAATATCACCAATTCCCAAATCATGTTTTTAAACTTGGTAAAGCACTTTATGGTCTTCTAAGAGATTGGTATGAAAGGCTTAGTTCTTTTCTTCTTAAAAATGGTTTTGACAAAGACAAAGTTGATAACACTTTTTGTACACAAATATGACTTGCTTGTAGTACAAATCTATGTTGATGAAATTATATTTGGTGCCACTAACCACTCTTTGTGTGAAGTATTTAGTAAACAAATGACTAATGAATTTGAGATGAGCCTTATGGGTGAACTTAAATTCTTTTTGGGTCTACAAATTAAGCAAACTAAATAAGACATTTTTATCAACCAAGAGAAGTACACAAATGAGCTTCTCAAGAAGTTTGGACTTGAGGACTCCAAGAGTAGCAAAACTCTTATGAGCACTTCAACCAAACTTGATAAAGATGAGGTAGGTATAACTATTAACGATAAGTTATATCGAGGTATCATCAGATTCCTTTTTTATTTTGCTGCCTCTAGACCGGATATTATATTTAGTATTTTTTTGTGTGCACGTATTCAAGTATGCCCTAAAGAATCTCATTTACATGCTGTAAAAAGAATTTTAAAATATCTATATGGTACATTGCATTTAGGTTTATAGTATCCTAGGAATTCATGCATTGACCTAGCTAGTTATTCTGATGCGGATTATGCCGGTAGTCTTTTAGATAGAAAAAGTACCTCCGAAATATGCAATCTTCTAGGTGAATACTTAGTCTCATAGTTTAGTAAAAAACAAGTATCCGTGGCTCTTTCTATCGCGGAAGTGGAATATGTAGCTGCCAGTGCTTATTGTGTTCAAATCTTATGGATTAAGCAACAATTGCAGGATTTTGGCATAGAACAAAACCACATACCCATTAGCTGTGATAACACTAATGCCACAAATATATCTAAGAATCCCATAAACCATTCTAAAACTAAGTATATAGACATTAGGCATCATTTTATAAGAAATCATGTTTAAAATGGTGACATAATATTGGAGTTTATAAAGACGGACAACCAGCTCGTAGATATTTTCACAAAGCCTTTGAATGAAGAAAAGATGAATTCAATCATCTTAAAGCTTGGTATGATTAATGGTACTTCTCTCTAACTCTATCTTTTAAATTCTAAGCATTTTGGTATGATCATGCGTTTAACATGCAATATAAATGCTCAATTGTTGTACAAAATTACTTTCCCAAAATCCATTAAGTGCTTTAGGCTGTCAAAAAAAAAATTTATTATGTCACGCACGAGACCTATAAGTTGCCCGCATGACCTCACTGTTGTATATGACTTGAAACTTTACTGCATGTCGCGCTTGAGATACATTCTCTCGCGCGCTACATGTTTTATGAAAAACTAAATTTTTGAATTCAGTCTCGCACGCGACGGACATGTCATGCGCGAGATCTTTTTCAAAAATTAGTCGTTAGTGATGTAGCACTTGCTAACGTTCAACTTATTTAAAAGTCTGTTTTTCCAAACTAGCCGTTGAATTGACTGTGAGGAGTCACGCACAAGACACAGTGATGCGCTAGACATCCCTCAAAATCAACAACAGCTAGTAATTCATATTCAAATCAAATTTAATTTTCCCAAACTGTTTTAAACGGTTATTTTAAGATTTTCAACTATAAAGATCCCATGTTTTCATTCTTCAAATACTTTACAAACTCTTTCCTCCAAACCTTCAAAGAATTCAAGCAATCTCTCTGCAAAGTTTTCATCTTCTTCTTCAATCTTCTCTAGCTTTCACTATGAAAAATGCTAAGGCAAAGAAGAGCCTCCACTAATCCCTAACCTATTTTAAGAACACTTCCAAATTTTGTCCCTAACTCTCTCACTTTCAACCAATGCAAGAATTTCAAGGACCAATACAAGAAGAAATTTTTAAGCATAAGATCTATTGATGATGACACTTTAGAAACCCTTTGCAGACAAGATGAGGTAAACACCCTTTTCATAAACTCTTCTCGTCTAAGCCTCTCTTCTGTCACCGTGGCGGGTTACAAAGCCCTCACATGTGAGATATGAGATGGATGAAGACAATAATCCCACCAAAATTACCTCAATCTCTTTTTATCTTTTTGGATAGAGCTATAAATGAGCCGAGCCGAGCACTAGGCTGCTCGAGCTCGACTCGTTTATTTGACGAGGTTAAATTTTGAGCTTGACAAGCTCGAGATTGGCTCGTTTATTTGACAAGCATAAATTAAAGCCCGAGATTGGCTCGTTTAGGCTCGATAATTTTCGAGCCACTCAAGTTTGGCTCGTGAGCTCGAACTCGAAAGCTCGGCAGATAATATCAAAACATAATTAATCATTCATAAATTATCCTATACAAAAAATTGCAATAAAATCATACTGTATTACAAATTTACAATAAATCGTAATGCAGAAATAAAACTCTTGTTTGCTGTAAATAATTTATCCCTTTAAAAGCTGATGATTCCTATACAAAGATTAGAAAAAAGAATTTTAGAATGCAAATCAGATGAATTATATGATGCTTGATGATAAGTTGACTAACTTTCTATTCGTATTGGTTTCTTAAGAAACAAACAAAGCTGTGAAAAAAAAAAGAATATACCTTGTCTTTTTTAGCAGTTCATATCTAGATCTAGTCATCCCAAGCGGTCATTATAAGATTCACTTTTAAATTCTGCAAATAAATCCAAAAACTATTCATTTCCTCGTTTATTTTCCCAGAAACTAAACAAAAACAAAGAAGAAAAAGAAAAGATTTTGCTTACATTAAAACCAACAGAACTCTGCTCTCCATCCAATCCAAGATACTGCAGAGCTCTAGTCCCACTTTCAACAGCTGTAACTAGGGGTGGGCAAAAAAAATCAGAAACCGAAACCGAAACCGAACTGAGAACTGAACCAAATTTTCAGTTCGGTTTTCGGTCCTTAATATATAAAAACCGAAGTAATCGGTTAGGTCTGCGATTATTGGGTCCGGCGAATCGAAACCGATTTTTTAAAGGTCACCGTTTTACCATAGAGCTGAAAATATAACCTAACCCTCTTTATTTCTCTCATTTTCGTGCCTCCTCTTTCGTTTTCATCAAATCACCGTAGCCCTCAAAGTGAATCGAAGCGTTGAGCCTCCACTCCGAAGTCTGGCTTGCCTTCCTTCGGCTTCCACCTCTGGCCTCCGATCGCCCCTTCCTTCACCGGTCAGCAGCAGCGTCGTTCTCTTCTCATTTCTTCGTCCCCTTTTTTGTTTTTGGCCACTTCTGAGATTCACTGAATCGCCGCCCTCCGCTACGCCTTCACGTCTTCCCTTCCTTCGGTCTACACCTCCAGCCACTGCCGGTAATTTCAACTAGACAAATCTCAGGTGAGCAATTTCATTTTTAGTTTTGATTATAGCAAAAATTTCATATTTATAATCTTAAAGAAATTTCATATTATAGCAGAAATTCTCAAGTAACCTTAAAGATTTCATATTGTGTGCTTATATTAGTTAGTGATTACTGATAATAGTGTTGATTCTAAGAATTAGTGACTGAAAATTCATATTATTGAATAAATTTTATGGTTGAACTTCTGAAATTTCTAATGAACTTGTTAAATTTACAGATTTGAGTTGTTATTTTGAGTTAAGTTTACTGAAATTATGACTGAAATTTAGCTATCTTGACTGAAATGTGGCTGAAATGTGAATTTGGAAGCCATTGTTTTTTTTTTTTTTAACTATATGTTGAATTTGGATTGTTTTGATTGTGTTATTAGTTTTTATGGATTTTTGGAGATTGGATATTTTAATTATGTTTTTAATTTGTATGAATTTTGGATGTTGGATTTGTTGGATTTTTCAGTTTGGATATGCTATTTTATGAATTTCAGATTGAAAAATAGGTGATACAGTGGAATTCTAGGTGAAGTATGAATTTTGGTTTTTGTCCGAATCGAACCAAAACAGAACCGATTTTTTCAATTTGGTTACACTTCAGTTTTACAGACGTCGGTTTGGTTTTCAGTCTTATCTTGATCGGTTCGGTTCCTCCTTCGATTCATCACATTAACCGAAAATGCCCACCTCTAACTGTAACTACAAAACCCAAATTTCAAAAAAAATAAGAATTCAATCGAACCCAAATCAAAATCAAAATTACAAATTTTAATTAAACTCACCTTTACAAGAAGAAATCCTGACCAGCAACGTCACGAAGGATGTTTGCTCCAGCACCCTTGAAGAGAGACTTGGCACCCTCGTTCTTCAAGATCTAAGCAAAGGCAACTCTTGTACTTAATGGCTTCAACGAAGGTCATTATCATCTTCTAAGAACAGTGTCAATGGCAATCTGTGGGAAGTGAAAGCCTTCGGCAGTGGTGGTTGTGGTTGTAGGGATGTGGTGGTCGGTTATGGTAAGCAAATCGACAGTGTTGATGACGATCTGTTGGAAGCGGAAGCCGTAGGTGATGGTGGTTGTGGTTGTGGGGATGTGGTGGTCGGTTATGGTGATGGTGGTTGTAACATCCCATTATCTTAATAATTAATGATTTTTGAACTATCCTAGCAAATAGTACAAGGTTTGGACTATACATAGTTGGGCTAAGGTCGGAGTTGGGCCTTCTTGACATGAGTAGAAGGTAAAAGAATGAGATAAACTTGGGCCAAGCCCATACCAATGACTCCAATCTAGATAAGGAGCCCAAGGTAAGGGTGTATATAAACACCCCACACCATCCTCCTCACCTTTCTAGAATCCTTCCTCACGTTCTCTTCTCTTCTTCTTGCCGCCCATCTCTTTCTTTTCTCTCTTCAACATTTCTTTCTCCTACTCTTAACATCCACCACTAACTCCATTTAATATCATCATCATCTTCAACTTCTACTCCTTTACTTTTAACTGACCCAACTTCAAGAATACAAGAGAGATCAAGGTTAAAGAGGTATGAGTTAATGCATTGATAAAATCAAGTGTATGTTAGGGTTTATGTTAGACTTAGTTAAATTCCTCATGATTGTGTTAAAAATGATTAAAATGGGTATAGATCATGTAGATTTAGTTGAGCTTGGAGTATGATAGGGAAACCCTAGAAAAGGAAAAGTTAGGATTTGAACTTATCTTGAATAAAACCTAAAGAATATGTATTTTGTTGTTAGACTTGGAAGCTAAGAGTATAGACAAGGGCAAAGAGGTAGCTTGAGCTTAGTGGAAGCTCACCAAAAAGAGGTTTGATGCTTTAACCATTTTCTTTTTAAGTTGTCTCTTGTTTTTACTTGAAAGTATGAAACTTTTACTTGATTCAAGATTTGAATGTTAACGTGCCTTTTCTCAAGAGTTTTTCCTGATATAAAGTCTGTAAAATATGTTGGTAAAGCCATGATTTTAAGTTATGAGGTTTAAGAGTTGATTGAGAAATGTTTTTGGAAAATGTATGAAAAACCCGTCTGCTCGCACAGGTGTCGCGCGCGCAACCGTCACACCTCGTGTGGTTGTCGCGCTCGCGACAAAATTCTTGGACGGACAGAAGCATTTCGAGGATTTGTCGCGCGCGCGACGGTCA
>CATIWJ010136758.1:0-15299 GCA_949640765.1 Croton laevigatus | reverse complement strand
TTCGTGCGTTGTGTAACTCTCCACATACGTAAGACATGTACCCTAAACACCTAATTTCATGTTCTATTATTTAAATCATCGATGAAATCAACTTATGACAAATTTAAAAAAAATAATGAGAAAAACTTGATTTTCAATATTAAAATAATAAGCTTATGTGTTTACAACAAAAATAATTAAACCAATTTCAAAATTTGTTTAACAACTTACATGATCAATAGTAGTCATTATATTTTACAAGGTACTTGATTTTGCCATTTGCACAAATGAATTAGCTTCAAAAATAAATTTCAAGTAAACACATATATAATAAAATATAATATAAGTAACAAATGCAATAATTCTAAAACATAGAATATGTATAATCAACTTACTTCAATAAATAGGAAAAAATTTATAAAGTCTTTTATTTTTTCAAAAACTTATAATAAAGTCTTCTATTTCTTCTGAAATATTTATAGGCACACATTGTGTTTGAGAGTCTTAAATAGGAGAAACCCTATTATAGAAATTTGAAAATTAATTTGTGAAAATCAACAATTTCCTTAAGGATTTTGTTAATTAATATATTGATTATTCTCATCATTTTCAATTCATATATTCCTAGTATAAATCATTAACATTTATAATTGTTCAAATTTTAGAAAATTAAAAAAAGGTGATAATAATGCCTAAAATCAAGCATAAATCATAAATTAGCAATCATAGACTTTTAAATTTTCTTAATTTATGTCATTTAATTACTTAATTTTTGCCTTATCTTTTTCATTTAATTACATAACTTGCCTTAATTTTTTACCTTCCATTAGTTGCTGGATTTTTTCTCTTCTTGAATATTCCCTCTATTGTATAATTCACTTAATTTTTATCTTAATTATTGTCATTTATTACTTAAATTGCCTTAATTTTTGTAATTATTTTTATGAAATGAATTCTATTTAAAATGGACGCTAATTGATTACTTAATTCGCCTTAATTTTTGCAATTATTTTTTGCCTTAATTATTGTTACTTAATTAAGAAATAGTTACTGTTAAACATCTTTAATAATTACTTAAAATCTCCTAATAATAGCATAATTTAAATTATTTTTATATTTACAGTAACAAAATAATTAAAATAATTTGTTTCCACAAGGGTGCACTAATTTGCATAATGGCTTTTGACACAAATATGGTAATTTTAATCCATTAAATTTCTCAATTACAGCTTAATTATTAAAAAAATATATTTAATTTTAAACAATTACCTAATTTTTGCCTTAATTATTGTCATTTAATTACTTAAATTGCCTTAATTTTTGCAATTATTTTTATGAAATGAATTCTATTTAAAATGGACGTTAATTGATTACTTAATTCACCTTTTTTTTGCAATTATTTTTTGCCTTGATTATTTTTACTTAATTAGGAAATAGTTAATGTTAAATATCTTTAATAATTAATTAAAATATCATAATAATAGCTTAATTTAAATTATTTTTATATTTAGAGTAATAAAATAATTAAAATAATTTATTCCCATAAAGGTACACTAATTTGCATAATGGCTTTTAACACAAATATGGTAATTTTAATCTATCAAAATTTTCAATTACAGCTCAATTATTAAAAATATATTTAATTTTAAACAATTACTTAATTCACACGCACAATTATTAAAAAATATATTTAATTTTAACAAATTACTTAATTAGCGTGCACATACGGTTTCAACAATTCATTTTAAAAGATTTTAAATTTTAAAAATAATACAAAATTATGAAAATAAAATAGGGCGTAATTAAATAGGAACATATAGAAAAGCATACTATGAAAATTGTGATTTTAGTATGATATAACTAAATAGGAACATATAGAAACTTTAAAAATATGTTAATTAATATATTGATTTATTCTCATTCATTTTCCATTAATATATTTTCACGTATAAATCATTAACATTCAAAATAGAAATAAATTTTAAAAAGTAAAAAAAATGTGATAACAATGCCTAAAATCAAGCATAAATCATAAATTAGCAATCCTATATTTTTTTTTAGTCACTTGTGTTAATTTTAAATGAAAAGTTCAAAATAAATTAAAAAAAAAATACTAATTATATTTTTAATAATTATGGGTCTTTCCAATTTCTCCACTTTTCTTTCAAATTTCTCTAATGGAGAATAAATCAAAATCAAATTTAAGAATAAAATATCATAATCTTATTAATACTATAATTTAAATGAAAATTTGCTTCGTCCTAATCTTATTAATATCGTAATCTAAATAAAAAAAAAATTGAAAATAGCATAATTTTAAAACAATAGAAATAACTTAAAATTTAAAACATTGTTGTTTGTTGACTTGATCTTCATGAAGTTTTTGAACTGGCATGGATTGCAATATTTGTGCTTGAATATGTTCGGATAGACTTGTATTTTCTTCATATTAGATGGATCTTTACTCATAGAATGGGTGAGTGGACCAGCTAATTTTTTAGTATGCTTGCTTACTATAAGCAATGCTTGTTCCCCCAAAGCTTCATGAATATCCAAGTACCAAATAAGTAACTCCATATTGCATCTGAGAAATTCTAAAAATGCACGAATTAGGAGAAAGTCATTACATAACCCTCTTTGGTGAATGATTTTCTGAGCTATCCGATTGAAAGTAATAATATGAACAACAAAATGATCTAAATCAAGCATCCCATCAGAACTCGTCTGAAGAATAATATTCTTCAATTTTTTTCTCATAGAATGTTTTGGAAGTAGCTTTCATTGAATTTTTTATTTTTTTTTGGACGTTGGTGAGATGAAATTTAGTGAAAGAGCACATTTTACATTCATAATACTAAGCTATTTATAGGCTTTGAGAGAGTTCTAAATAGGAAAAACCCTATTGGGAAAAAAAGAATACGTAATTTCCTATTTAATTGCAAAAATTAAGGTAATTTAAGTAATTAAATGACAATAATTAAGGTAAAAATTAAGTGAAATTATACAATAGAGGGAAGATATGTCAAATCTTTTCAAAAATAACTCCATTCATAAATATGAAACGTGAGATTTTGACAAAATAAAAATATTTAATGAAACTAACTCTAAATTAATGTTTAACTACAAATTTTAAATTATTATCCTTT
Organism: Croton laevigatus; assembly: GCA_949640765.1. Taxonomy (NCBI): domain Eukaryota; kingdom Viridiplantae; phylum Streptophyta; class Magnoliopsida; order Malpighiales; family Euphorbiaceae; genus Croton; species Croton laevigatus. The sequence continues at coordinate 12,174 of CATIWJ010136758.1, read as the reverse complement.
TTAAAATTTTTTATTTTACTTTTTATATATAATAGATTTTAAAATTTACATTTCATTTAAAGAAATAAATAATAATAGTCTGCTAATTTTATGAGGCTATAATTATGATATTGACGTAAATGGTTCTTAACGATATGAGAGAAATGACAAATCCTATTCAATCACAAAGGCGGCTTTTCCTTGTTTTTGATTTTGGACTCTATCCACACACATCTCATCTTTATCATTAATATACATATTTTACTTTATTTTCTATGTATTTGCACAATATTAAATTGCTTAGTATTTTAATTTAATTAACCTGTGATCTGATTGACATATGCTTTATTTGAGTTGCCATTCATATGATAAGCAGTATTATGGACAAAACACTTAATTTAAATTTGATTTAAAAATTTCCCTCAACTTTTAAATATTATTTTTTAAGAATAAATAGAGTATTGTATCAGTGAAAATTTTCAACAAAATACATATAAGTATAAGCTTGTTTTTATACTGGAAAGTGACTTATTAATTTTGCTTCTCGAAGTACTAAAATTTACTAATAAAAAAAATTGTTGAATTAAAAACACGGCCGTTTAAAACAGTCATAGAAGTGGATTCAGTCGTATCTATATTATACTACTATTACACTGTCTCTCAAAGTAGAAAACGGGGCATATTCTCAGTAAAAAAAGAAATTACACTTTGTAAAGGGATACCTTTTTTCCAAATTCAAATCATTGTTATTTTATTTGTTATATATAATTTATAAATGCTTTTTCCAGAAACTTTTTCATTCACTTGATTCAAAGCATTAATCCAAAAATTCCTTTTGTCTATATTCAATTGGATACCCCCAATTTCTTAAGAATCGAATATTTGTAAATTTATCATTTAGATTTTCTCTCACTTTTCTACGCTCACCCATTGGCCTTTCTAGTAAAGAGAAAAGGAAGATGCACATTAGAAAAAAATAATTAATATTTAGGTATATAAAATAATTAATTAATTTAAATCAAGTATTAATTAACAAGGTAAACATGTTTATTAATAAGTAAAACCCCATTTTTTTTTATTATAAATTACAATTGGATTACACTTCCAAAAATTACAAGTTGACAAATAATTAATATTATTTTAAAAAGTGAGCAAACATTCTTTTAATAATTTTAAGGTTAACTTCCCTGTAAAAAAAAAAAAAAGGTTAACAAGTTGGAAATAAAAAATGAGATGGAAGAAAAATAAAATTATATATATATATAAAAAGGGATAAGGTTGCTATATAAGTCATAATTAATGGCACTAACAAGTTCATTAATATAGTTTAATTGAGGTGCGAATTGTATGTATACCTAAAAAATGGACTAATCAAAGCTATTAAAATTATTTAACCGTTGGACTCATTCAACACAACACTCTTTTAAAGTAATCATGCGTTAGAATAATTTTATATTAATAAACTTGCAAATCAGATAGCTAAATATATTTTTATATTTAATTATTGATATTTCAATGACTTTATGGAAATTGAATTTCTAAGTAAAAAGAGGGGTTGTCGGTCTCACAACACCATTTCAAAATATAAGTATAAGAAAAGGAAGATATAGCAGTACTATATATAATATATATATATATATATAGTACTTTTGGAGTAATTATTAACGAGGTTATTTATTACAGTGATTACAAATTTTGTAAAAATAAATTATTGTACTTTTCAACCTCCTATATATTGTTAACCTAGATCGAGATTGAGCTTTAAATTAAGGTTTCAACCTCTCAAATGATGAAACATGCATATTGAAGTTAAAATTTATCATATTTTGAATATGCATCCTTTATTACACATGTTTGGGGTTGGTGCTATAGCTGAAAGTCAAGAAGGTAGTTTTGTATTTGTGTGGCTGGTCCTGCAGAATTGGTGGAAAGGCTTGGCTTTGAGAGAGACCCCTATCATGGTTGGTCCGCAAGGAGGTTGCTTATATCGATTATCTTATGGATTTCAACTCTAGCTAGTTTGTGTGATGTGTCTGAATTTGGTCCTGTAATTCAAGATTGTAGGCTTTTACTTAGGAAATGCCTATGGATTTATAGACAAGTTAACAAAATAGCTCATTCTTTAACTAGAGTGTGTATTCGTTAAACCTACATATAAGTCAACAAGACAATTCATACTTTAGTTAAAGTATCATCCGACCATGCTAGCCTGACTATTTCAGAATTTTGATCTCTTTATATTTGATAAATGAAGTTATTGATGGACTTATTTTTTTATAAAAATAATTTTTTTTTCTGTATTAGTTACTATTTTGCTTTCAACTTGAAAAACCTTATATACATATATTCATTTGATATAATTGCTTACTTAGTAGTAGTAGGAGCAGCATTAGTTTATAATTTAATTTTCACGTCAACATCGGATATAAAATAAAAATAACGGTTTTAAACACTTTAATGCTAAATTATTTATAAGAGAAAATTAAAACACGATTTTAAAAAACATAATTTAAGTCGAAATAAAGCAAAATGAAGGAAGGAAGTCCATGGATGCATGCACGCACGAACGAATCCACTGTTTCCTAAAATCCGGATAAGAAAAAATAATTGCAGTGAATAATTTGGAGTTGGATAAATGAGACAGGTCAGAAAATATGATCCCACATTTGGATGTACGGATTCAATCATTCAAATTGAAGAAATATGATTCGGATGTTAATTCATAGTTAAGTTTGAGCACTATACTGTGATTATTTGTCGTACAAAGGATAATTCATCTTAATTAATGATTTTCAATCATTTTTTATATACTATAACCATAATAATAACAATAATAACAATAATAATAATATAGGTTAATTAAATAGTGTAGCTAGAAGATGTTAAAGTGGTGATTGTCCAGTTTTTGGGTAGCCTAGCCGCATAGTTGAAAAGAGATTTGTTGCTTTTGAGTCAGCAACAAAAAAAGACAAAAACTTTTTATATACTAATTTATTTACAAATTAGTAATTTTCTTATAATAAAAATTTATTTTTACAAAATAAAAAATCATTGGTAAATAACCCAAGCGAATAAATTGTATAGTTTTCAAACGTGGAACATGTAAGGTAAAATATACATAAAAGTCTAATTATATGAATTGTTTTATTAAAATAGCTGTTTCCAGTAACATTCCACTTTTTTAGTAAATGTTAGCTACCTTTTTTGGTTGTTTGTAGTATTAAAAGCTAAAAGTTAAAATTCTAATCGTTTGTAAAAATTTATTTGCTTAAAATTACATTGGCGTAGCATTTGAATAATATAAAATTTTGCATTTTATTTGTACGCAACAATAAAAATTACTCAAAAAGTTATTCACGCTAAAGCATTTTATGTTTGGTTTTTATTTTTGAAAAGCTGACATGTATTCTCTTGCGATTTTAAAGTTGTTTGTAAATATGTTTTTAAGTTGTTGATTAGAATTTCCAATTTGAGGTTGGATTAGTTTGGGTACGCAAGAAATTAGTTGTTGTTTGAAGAGATAATTTTGTATTGTTTTGGGAAATGTTTTATGATTTTATTGATACGGCTTGTCTTTTTGTAAAGAAAGTATAGAATAAGAAAATAAATACATGCTTTTATTAGTATGCTATTTATTTTGAAGTATTAAATAAATTTAAATATTCTTTCTTTCTCCTATGCATTTAAACTACCAAAAATATTCACATTTGGAGGATGAAATATTGTTGTTCCAAAATTTCTAGTCATGCATGTCGTGTGATGCTCTTTTCGTGTAGATTTCGATAACGAAAACCTCCTCCTCCTCCTCATTATTATTATTATTATTATTATTAGCATCGAGTAATTGAGTTTTGAATTTGATAATCTGGATTGTGCATTTTTCATTCGATTATGTTTTTACATGCTAATAAATTATTTCATCCATAATTCTATATAGGCAAAATTTTTATTTCAGTTTTTCCCTAAAAATATATTTTTTTTTCATTTACAGTTAAAACTATATAATTTTATGTTAACTTTTTTGTTATTTTATTTTATTTTATAAATTAACTTTGTTGAATTTCACTTTGCAAACCTACGCCACCTAAGCCGTTTGATACAAAGTTAATAAATAAAAGGTTAAATACTACTTTTGTAAAATTTAGAGAACTGTTTGTAAATAAAACATAGAAAAAATATTTTATATTATTTAGCCTATATTAATGTAGGGGTTATCATAAATGCATTAATTGTTACTCTAATTTTTTTTACCTCCTCCTAGCCCCGTACTAAACACCTCCAATTTGTGAATCTCGACTAAAGTGAAAATATTTTTAAGAATTGATGATATCGTCCTCATAGAGGTCCATAGTAGATGAACAGTAAAATCATAAAAGCTCTCAAGGAGATCAGCTAAGGCCTAGGAGTGACGTCACTTTAGCATAAATCATACAATCGGAGACCCACAGGGTCAGCATAAGATACTTGGCACCCTGGGCATATAGCCCGATGTCCATAAAGCACTCATGGATCGTCTTTTGATCAACCCATACCATGCTTCCAATAATAATTACCTGCGGTATGGGTAACTGGTCAGACAACCCATACTCTACTATGACAGCCCATACTTTTGGTATGGGCTCCAGATTAAGCACTGTCATTGCCACTCCGGTGAAGCGTCGTACAAGCAATCGTCAGGAATTCTGCACTATAAATACCTCGATGCTTCACTATTCATGAGTAATCTTTCTACTCTCTTTCTAAAAATATTGGACGATCCCATATCTGACTTAAGTATTGAAATGGTTGCTATGGCATCACCTTTTTTTTTCTATTGTTTTCAGGATCATCTCTTAAGGAATTAACCCTTTGTTAGCTTAAGGTGGACCGTAGCTCAAGTTAGTCTCTCGATTTAGCCTCTGAGACATCAAGAATGCTTAAATCTAACTAAAACATGGATATTTTTCATTTTTGTTAACTCAAAATTAATTACTCTAAAAAATTATTAAAGTAAAAATATCTCATAATAAAAATAACTCGAGAAGACCATAATAAAGAAAACAAAAAGGGAAGTTGAGATGCTAGGGGCATTATATATAACTTTTTTTTTTAATCGGAAAATTAAGTTTTTTGATTAAATTATAATTCGAAATCCTAACCTTACATCGTAGAGAGGTACATAACTCTAACCATTTAAAGTAGAGATTCTTTAATATATCTAAATATTGTTAAGTTGTACTTAAAAAGGATTTCTTCTAGTTTTGCTCATTTTTTTATTATTGAACATAGGTTTGTAAATTATAATGAAATTGATGTTGAGTTTGGAAAAAATTTAATGTTGGTAGACTTATGTTTTTGGGGGAAAAAAAATTGTTATTTCAGTTTTAAAAGAGATAATTATTAATTAGTTCTTGAGTTTTTGGATAATATATAATTTTATTTCTGTATTATCAATATTATTTGTTGCTCTTTATTTTTTTTCTTTATTTAGTAAATATTAAAAACTAATATTTTAGGTACTAATAATAATTATCTTTTTGAAATTAAAGTGTAATTGAAAATAAATTTACTTGCATGAGTTAATTTCGGAATAAAATTGAAAGTTTTGCCCTTCATTCGGCAGTCAGGCCGAGGATATATCTTTGGCAAAATATTTAAAACGTGACGTCATCATATTTTTATTTTTATGAAAATATAAAAAGACACGTGTATTTTTAATCTTTACAGCTGGAGTTTTAGATTATTATTCTATTTAGAAAGAAGAAATTAGAATGTCAATATCGTTTCTTATTTTGGTTTTTTTTTCTTATTTATTTTATATATTTAAACTATTTAATCAATTGTAGTCCGAGTTATGTTGATCAAATTTTAATGTAAATAAGTATTTACGTTAATTGAAATTTTTTATCTTAAATAAAAGTATTTAAATTTATTTAATTTTATAATAAAATGACCTTAAATAGCAAGTATAACAATAGTAGTCTCATAAAAGTATCAAATTTCAAAATTGTAAAAAAAAATATTGCGTACATTCCAAGGCTACTAAGGAGGTATATTTGGTTCTTATAACTCAAAGTAAGTAGGATTAGGATTAGGATTAGGATCTCTTCTTCATTTTGGTTATGGTTAGGGAATAGGAATATGCAATTCTCTTAAGGAAAAATGGAATATGTGACCAAACCATCACAATAATGCACACTTATGTTAGGGACAAAAAATTTATTGCAATTGGTACTTCTTCTTTTTTTTCAAGTACTACTTATATAGTGGGTCTTGCTCATTAGGCCCCCCAACTCACTATAGCTTCATTTGCCTGCCCAAACTTCTTTTGGTGCTATGCTTATGCTATTCTCTCTATTCACCACACCCACCACCACCACCAGTACCCACTACTAATGGTGCTACCCATTTTACCCTACCCAACACATCACATTTCTCTTACACTGTTACCCATACTTCTTGCCCTTATCTCTTCCTCCTATGTTTGGATCCGTAATTACCACTAATAACATATGGTAAGAGCTGCCACAACTATTAGATATAGTAATAGAACACATTGCATTTTTATAAAAATTACACACCCAGTGTTTGAAGAACACGCTATTGAAAACAGTCATCATCTTTACGACTGGTAAAAAAAAAAAGTTACCATAAATCTTAATTGTTACTCTTTATGGATATTAAATACAATTTATTTAGAATATATGTACTCCACACATATTAATTATGAAGGTAAAAGTTTCATAGTTTAATAAACTAAATTTGGAGGGTATGACCCATTCCAAATCAAATATATAGAATTAGTTTAAAAAAATAGAGATAATTTAAAATAAAAATTGTCCCCATAAGAAATAAAAATTAATTTTGTTTTGGAAAAAATGATAATTATCCTAAAAAAAATTATTTTCTAAATTAAGCATTATTATTTAGGAAAATAATTTATAAAAAAAATATCATTAAGACAAATAAGAATTATTTTCTAAAATTAGAATAATTTTTCTAAAAGAATAGTAATAAATATAAAAAATATATTTCTTTGTAATTTACACAAATTATTTTTTAAATGGAAAAAATTATTCCATTAAATCAAATTTTATGAAATAGAAAAGTACTTTTTAAGAAATTACCATAAGATGAATATATTACCACAAAATCTAAAAACAGACACTGTCTGTCTGTGCCTCATTCCCTTGTTGAAGTAGGCCCCATAGAAAATCAGGCGCTGTTAACATCTTTTTCGGATATTAATAATTTACTATTTTTTGTACGAAAAATTTATATCCAAGTAACCAACAAAACAAAGCACGCAGTAGCAACAGACAAAACAAGGGCAAAGTGGGAAATAAAAAATAAATTATAAAAAAAAAAAAAATTGAAACATTGAAAAAAAAAAATAGAGCAAGAAAAAGTTGAACGGCAAGCAATCGCCTAGCCTATATATAATGGCGAACCCAGAAGAATCTTCCGCTCATCTCGCCCAATATCCTCCTCCACCACCATACACAATACCAGTATCAGACAAATTTACCAGAAACCCACTCTCTTCTTCTTCTCTCTCATTTTTTTCCTCTTTCTCTCCCTCTATCTACAAGTTGCAGACAGACCAAGAAAGAGAGCTTCGAAATCGGTGATACAGACTGTAACGTCTTTCACTGAGCCTTTCTTAAATAAATTCGTTACGTAGAAATACTCGCCTTCACCATTATAACTATCACACACACTCTGTCTGATTGCTTGTCCTTTTCCTTAAACTAGTTTTTATTTCTCTTACCTTCATAAATTCCGATTTCAGGTACCGTTTCTGCTGCTTATTATAAATTATTTTATTCTGTTTTTGTGAATTGTTATGTTCAATTTCGTTGTATTGTTATTATATGTTTTGAATTTTTATTTGTATTTTTCGGTTTTTGTGTTGATTTTCTTTCACTCTGTCTCGGGAAGAATCCGTCTTTCTGTTTTTTTTTTTTGCTTTCTACACTCTTTACAAAAGATTTCTGAGTTTTCAATTTTCAATTTTCAACTCGGTTTCATTGAATTCCAGTTCATTTCTGGTTCATTTAATTCAGTCAAGTTTTTGCTTCGAATTTCATTTCCTCACTTTCCTGGAAAATTCTCCATAGTTGACCTTGTTGACCATACGTCGAACGAATATCATAAGCTTTTGGTCGGTTGATTGGATTGTTAGGCTTTCCCTCCTGTTTTATAATTCAGCTAATCCATTTTTGTTAATTTTTCTCTGTAACTCACTCTGTGTTCTTCCAAAGACTCATTGATTTCTCATTTCCATTTCGTCTAGTCTCTAGTGAGCTCTACAGGTAAATGAAGAACAGAAATTGAATCTTAAATTCTGAATTTCACGTATTTTACTACGCTCTGTTGACCGAAGGCTTTTGGTTAGCTGAATTGAGAAATAATTTTTATTTCAAATTTAAAATAGAATAGCAGAATTGTTTTGGCCGTCAGTATTATTTTTATAATCTCTGGACTGTGGCCGTTAATGATAATTACGAAATCATTTGTTATTTTAATGTGTCACAGCTGTTTGGCTTTTTCCTAGCAAGCATCAATTCTTAATTTCTCTATTGGGTCCTAATTACCTATTCTTGTCTTGGTTTTGGATCATCTTGAGGATTAGTGATTACAACCCGACTTTGGTTTAGCTGTTCCAATTTTATATATTTATAATTTTTTTTTTGTTCCTGCTGCAGTTAAGTGAAGATGTTAGAAAAGAAAATGGGAGGAGTTGATGTTAATAAAGTGATAGAGGATTTCGAAGCAATTTCGAAAGATGCGGAAAATGTTCAATTAGAGACTCTGAAAAAGATTCTGGAAGAAAATGGATCTGCAGAGTACTTACAGAATCTGGGTCTCGACGGAAGAACTGATTTGGAGAGTTTCAGAGCTTGTGTTCCAATTGTCACTCACAATAACTTGGAACCTTATATTCAGAGAATTGCTGATGGAGACTCTTCTTCTGTACTTACTAGAAAGCCTATAACAACCATATCTTTAACGTATAAGACTTTTTTACTGTGTTCATATCATGACTTTTTATAATTATTTCTTCATTTGTGTAAGCAGGTTTCTAAATTTGAAAAAATGTGGATTCTTGCAGTTCAGGTACTACCCAAGGAAGGCCTAAATATGTGCCGTTTAATGATGAATTGATGGACGATACCTTGCAGATATTTACTACTTCTTTTGCTTATAGAAACAGGTACTGAAAAGGATCATTTGCTTAACTGAAATTCCTTTCAGTTTTCTGGGTTTTTAGCAATCTGTTATGAAGATTATACATGCATTGTCTATCAATCAGTATTACCAGCATTTGGTCACAAAAGTTACTAATAGTGTGTACATGATGCAGGGAGTACCCTATTGGGGATGGAAAAGCCTTGCAATTCAACTATGGCAGCAAGCAGATCAGAACTAAGGGGGGTTTGGCTGCTGGAACTGCCACAACAAATATCTTTCGCAATCCAAAGTGTGAGAAATCAATGGCTGGTATGCTGGGTAAATGTTGCAGCCCTATTGAAGTAGTATTTGGCCCCGACTTCCATCAATCTTTATACTGCCATCTCTTGTGTGGGTTAATCTTTCGTGAAGAAATTCAGCTCGTGCAATCTTCATTTGCCCATAGCATTGTTCTTGCATTTAGAACCTTTGAACAAGTCTGGCAAGAACTCTGTAGTGATATTCGTGAAGGTGTACTCAGCAGTCGAATAACTGCCCCTTCAATCAGAACAGCAATGTCTCAACTGCTTAAGCCAAACCCTGAATTGGCTGATTTGATCAATAGAAAATGCTCAGGATTGAGTAATTGGTATGGATTAATACCGGAACTTTTCCCAAATGCCAAGTATGTGTACGCAATAATGACGGGATCAATGGAGCCTTATTTGAAAAAGTTGAGACACTATGCAGGGGAGGTACCTTTATTGAGTGCGGATTATGGAGCTTCAGAGGGGTGGATTGCTGCGAATGTCAACCCAAAGTTGCCTCCTGAACTGGCTACATTTGCTGTGTTGCCCAATATCGGATATTTTGAGTTCATTCCCATCAGGAACATTGAAGCAAATCTCTACTCGGAGGCTAAGCCATTGAGTTTGACCGAAGTCAATATTGGAGAAGAGTATGAGATTGTCGTCACCAATTTTGCAGGTACTCATTGTTTCATTTATATGCTTATGTTGGCTGAATTTTTTGTTCAGGTTACGTCTTATCTTAGTCGTAAATCACTCCTTACTGCAATTAAACTCACAACAAAACAACATCTTATAAGATTTACATAAATAATTGAAGATTAAAACTTCATTAAAGTATTTAGTTTTCCCACTGCAAAGTCCTATATTAAAATAATTAATCGAAGTCAATTGTGCAGAAACATGTGCCATATGTGAAAGAATTTAGTATTTGTCAATTTCCTAAAACAATAAATGGCATTTATGGATATATATATATGTAAGCCAAAGATTTTGCATCCCATGTGATGAGCTTAGGAGAACATGAAAAGTAGTTTATAATATTATCATGAAAAACTATTTCTGCTCTCCAAGCTATTATGTTTTTTCAATTATCATGTTCTATTGTCTGTGGTATCACCATTACCAATCGGAACTATTTGACTTGACTGGCCAAACCGACCCATATGGTTTAGAATTTGGATAGGGAGATGCATGCACACCCCATGTCCTTATTGTTAATATATTTAATGTTCCATCCATTTCACACCTTCGTAATATGTTCCCCATGTGTTTTGCCCAACATTAGGCAGCAAATTTTGTTTTTGCAAGAAACCTTATGTGTACCTCTTATCAAATTGTCTCAAAGATCAGATCTTTCGTGAAATATATTTGTTCTAGTAATAAGTATTATGAAAACGAGGGTCACCCGCTCACTCTAGTCAAATTTCATCCTGAAATCTTTGGTTTTGAATATCTAGAACTAGATAACTGGTTTGTTAGCTAAAGTTTAGGATCTTTTTAATTTGCTTTTTGATAAAATGAAAACCACTTGCCAAGGCAGTAATATTTAAGTTCCCTCCGCGTGAGAGTGACTTCCAATTAATCTTTGTACAGATTATATTTTCTCGTGTCTTTCATGGTTTTATGGCTTTATCTAGTAAAAAGCTGCCGAAAATTGTCCTTTTCATAAGCAAAACAAGTATAGTTTACTTAAATTATTTATTCAGTGGAAGCACCAAATGTGAACATAGTTTGGGTTGACAAATAATGAGTGGTTGCTAACTTTATGAAATGAGTGAAATGGGTCCTTTGGTCAAATTGTCTGACCGGCCCCCTTTTTTCATGTTCAGAGAAGGAAAATGTAAATGAAGAGTAGGTAATTTAGGTATTTGAATGCCTTTTTTTTTTTTTTTTTGTTTCTTGTTATTTATGTGGGGTGGAGGAACTCTGAATCTAAGAGGACCACATAGAAACAATACTCCCCTTCATAAAATAATAGTCACAATGGCTCCAGTCCAAATTATAAAATAGTATCTTTTTCACGTTCTTGTTCTTTATTAATTGGCTAAGGAATCTAGATCTGCAAATTGTCCAAGTTGATTTTTACCTTGTGATGTTTTGATTTACCCTTTTCTTGATTAAGAACAAATAGAGTTCAAATAATTTTTACTATTTTATCTAATAAAATCTGAAACTGTAATTGCAGGATTGTACAGGTACAAACTAGGAGATGTTGTAAAAGTTACAGGCTTCTATAACAAAACTCCAGAGCTTAAATTTGTATGTAGGAAAAGCTTACTGCTGACAATAAACATTGACAAGAACACTGAGAAAGATTTACAACTATCAGTAGATGAAGCAGCAAAGCTATTAGCCAAAGAGAAATTGGAGCTTGTAGATTTCAGCAGCGTGGTTGATCTGTCAACAGACCCTGGACATTATGTGATTTTCTGGGAAATCACTGGGGAAGCAACTGATTCAGTTTTGCAAAATTGCTGCAATTGTTTGGACAAATCGTTCCACGATGCAGGCTATATTAGTTCTCGAAAAGTCAATGCTATTGGACCGCTGGAGCTTCGAGTAGTTCGGAGAGGAACGTTTCAGAAAATTTTAGACCATTTTCTGGGTTTAGGAGCAGCTGTTAGTCAGTTCAAAACTCCGCGGTGCGTTTCTCCTGCGAACAGCGTACTGTTGCAAATCTTGTGCAATAATGTTGACAAGAACTTCTTCAGCAATGCTTTTTAGTGAATAA
>CATIWJ010136742.1:0-19164 GCA_949640765.1 Croton laevigatus | reverse complement strand
ATTAATGGCTTTTTGCTGGATTAATGTGTTCCTTTTTCCTAATGTATGTTTCAATTGAGGGATGTTTTTTCTATCATTGATGATGTGGATGAATGGCGCAATGAAGAAATTTGAATGTGCAAGTGATGTGTGGACTGTAAGTGTGATATCTGGTACAGTACATAATATAAGTTTTTTTAGTTCATGGTTTTCATGGAAGGACAACATTGCTTTTATGCCACAGGATCAATGAAGGATATGGTAGCATTGTTCGGGGAATGCATCTTGGTCCTTAAGCAAGCATCCTCTCGGTTCTTGAGTCTGACACTGAGGAGTGAGTTTATTGGGCACATCTCTTGATTTCTTTTCTTCTTTTTTTACATAGTTATAACATACGCACATATTTTTTGATGGGGAATGGAAGAGCTTCAAACTTTGACAACACATGCCACAAGTTAAGCACTTAAACCATTTGGACTATAACCCATCCCCATCTCTCAATTTTCTAGATAGGAAAAGTGTCTGATCAATTAATCCCATGCTGATTTAGGATAATTGGAATTGGAATTGGAATTGTCTTAAAATTGGCTTATGTATCTTGAAAAGAATTGATCAATATATTTGCTCATATGCCTGTTGAATAAAATAGTAGGGGGCATATGTATTTTTTTCCCTGGAGATAAGTGTTTGTTTTTCATAATTACTAAATACTAATAGCTACCATATTTTATTCTTCAATACATTGAAACCATTTTGATAGCACAATCTTGTTCATGTAAATCTTTTTGTTTTTTACTATGTCAACCTTAAATAACAAATAAAATTGTGTAATACTATTTTGGAAAGATAAATATTGCATTTGAGAAGATACATGCATCGGCTATTCGGATAACTTAAAAAATTTACAATAGAATACTAAGAGCAGTACAAACAATTGACAAAACAGTTACTATATAAAAAATAGAAGAATTATATTTTGGTAAATGATAAAACTTTGTTTAAAAAAATAATTTATAAAAAATATTGTTCTATTTTCATCAACAAGCCCGTCTAGCTCAGTCGGTAGAGCGCAAGGCTCTTAACCTTGTGGTCGTGGGTTCGAGCCCCACGGTGGGCGAGATTATTCGTTTTGTCACAGCTTCTAGCATCTCTTCAATTTCAGTTGCTTTTAAACCATTCAAAGAAGTGATATTTATTTTAGAAATCAATACTGCAAAAGAACCGAATTATATTGTAGCTCAATTTTTGCATTTGCCAAATCAAATAAATTTTATTCCTTTTGTCATTTTTTAGCGTTTGGAAATGATGGACGAAAATTTCCAGTTGGATGAAAAGTTAATTGGCAAGGTACATTAATATTAACCTCAAATCAATCTTTATTTCAGCTTTACAAATCGCTATGTATCGAATTAATATTTTTGTTTGAAATTGTATTATTATTATTGATTGCTTAAAATTGCTATTTTAAATTTTCTGGGAAAGCAAACACTTACAATAAATATATTAAAAATCAAGAAATGCAAAGTGAATTAATTATGTTTACGTGCAGGGAATATAGGTAAGCAGAGATGGTGATGGTAATGTGTTTATTAGGGGTGTGAAGAAAAATGAAAACTTTAATAAAGGGCTAATTGTCGCTGGCATTGTATTTGGATTAGTTTTAATATTTATGATTGGGAATTATTTTCTTTATTCATATGCTCGAAGGCCCCTCTTCCCATTAATACCAAAAAGAAGCCTATTTCAAAGAAGAAGATGAAAAGGGAAAGGCTCAAGAATGGTATCTCTCTCCCTGGAGAATAATCACAACATAGATACTACATATTTTAGATATTTTTCAGTAAAACTTTTATACTTGTGGAAATTCGCAAATTGGACGGGGAATTAAAAAAATATATATTTTTTTAAGTCAAAACTTCTCTTATATGTAAAAAAATAATAATAATATTAATATTAATAATGGCATGGTGCTTTTTTTTCCGACTTGGCGTTAATCGGTTTGGAAAAAAATTATGGAGATTCATAGCAAATTTGTATCAAACATTGCAGTATTGTAGTATTTTTTTTTTTCTAGAAGTAAGTTGGAAATGATAAGAAAATAGATAGATAAGAATGATAAATTAGATTCAAACAAAATTGAATTTATTAATTATTTAATTAGAAGTGCATTGAAAATGATATAAGAAAATAAACAGATAAGTTAGATTTTTTAAAATTGAATTTATTAATTATTTAATTATTTTCAAATTATTTAAAATTTTAAAACGAATCAAATTTTAAATTACGTAAAATAAAAAGCTAATAAGAGCATCTCCAATCCTATCGTAGATTGGAGCTGACATGACATATACAACATGACATATACATAGACAATTATTTAGAAATACACATCTAAAAATTTGTAAAGCTCTCCAATACATGTATTCTACAATATCTTTTCTATGATTAATTGTCATATTTTAAAATTTTTTGTATATTTTAATATGTTATTATAATTATCAAAAATAAAACGCAAAACAGAAGAATAGAACAGAACCAAAATGTGAAAATTATTTCCAGAACAAAAGCCACCAAATGAAACATAAAACGCAGAAGGTTTACTTTCTTAGTTATTAATTATTGCTTATTTGAATCCATAGTAGTAGAAGAAGAAGAAATATATGAGAAAGTGCATATGATTATTGGGAAGCTAGTAATAGCTGAAATTAAAAAACAAAATCAATTAGATAGTCAAGTAAATTCATAAAAAAGTTTTGGCAGTAAAAGATGCAATTTTTAATTTGCAAATTAGATGATTAAACAAACACCCAAATTCATATGAAAATGAATAGGATACCAAAAGAAAAACCATCAATTCTCTTTAAACTAAAATAATTATCTTAAAATATTTTTTGTTTCAGTCAATAATTAAGTAGATATTAGGCCAAAAAAAAAAATAAATAATTAAGTAGATATAATTAATATGCATTCAAACAAATGAAAATGTGAAATAATAATAATAAAAAAAAATCCAGAGCACTTAAAGTTAAAGGAGAAATGCATGTACAAGAAGTATTTCAATTCGCAACCAGCTTTCTAGCAAAAAGGTATGTGATATTGTTAATTTCTTTGGGCAGAAACAAAAGAGAAATTCTTTGCAAAAACTTTGAAACGAAATGAAAGTTCACAGCCGAGGAATTCATAATTTTTATTACTAGAATAATTCACAATTTTTCTTAAATGCTAGAACAATACACAGTCGAGCGGAAGAGCAAAGCAAAGAGATATTGATGAAGAGAAAGTAAAAGGATGAAAGAAAAAATAGAATATGGCTAAAAAATAGGTTGAAATAGACTGTCTAACAGGCCTTCTACAAATAGAAGTCCTACTTTACACTGCCTATTTTTTTTTTTGAAGTCATGTCATCTCCACATTTTAAATAAATAATTGCATTTGAGAGTATTTTTTATTCACACTTTCTATTTTATTTATGTGTCATATAAACAAAAGCAATTCCATGTTGCATTGAAGATTCTTATGAAATATGTTTCTCTAAATTTTCCCTTTGCTTTCCATCATAAAATATGTCTAATTGCATATACTTTCACAAGTCACAACAATTATTTAATTGCAATACAAGAAGGGTACTTTGCAAATGCAAATCAAAAGAGTTTAAATTTGTTTTGAATGTTTGAGCACAATGATCAAGTTTTTTAAACAAATAAGGTACATAATAATATCCAAATAGCATTAATAAAAGTATTTAATAAGATAAAAAAAAAAAAGCATGATTAGTTAGAAGTTTTCAATACAATTTTTTTTTTTTTAATGCTAAATGCATATTGGCACCCATGCTTAATACCTATACCATCCTAAATCCATAATAAATTACACCAAATATGTGCTGACATTATAGTTCGCAGGAATCAAACTCGAACTATCTACATCCCGCAATATTCATGATAAATAGAATGACTAATAGACTATACTCTGATTTGTTGAATATTTTTATTAATTCGTGCATAATACATTAATATTTTTAGAGATTCGTTTTTAAATATTTTTTAAAGTGCAAAAGGATGGGAGTGGATCAGATATCTTATATGTTTATAATAAATGCGTTGGATGAATTAGATACCCGCAAAAATCTAATTATATTCTTATATTTAGCATAAAATTAAAAAATATATACGTCATGAAGAAATTTTACAATAACACTTTCATGTAAATAAAATTCATATATTACATAAATATAAGATGAAAATTAGCGTTCTTATTTAAAGGGGAAAAAAAGAAAAAACATAATGTACACCTTTCTCTAACTATACTCATTTATGAGGGTATTCACTACCTCTTAAGTTTGAAACCCGCAACCAATCTAAATCTATAACGGATACTATTTTAGGGGGACCCATACTGTATCAACCCTGCTAAATAAATATGCAAACCAAACTTATATGGGTTTTCATAGGTTGGTTTCCTACCAAAAAAACCACCAAACTTCCATCTCTAGCAAACATAACTTTTCACCCGTATAAGATAATTTTAAATAAATAGATAGCTAGAATAACTCAAACTTTATATAAATATAAAATTATTTAAAATATTAATATAGTATTATGAAGATATATATATATATATTGAAGTGATAAAATTATAATGTGAAGACTATTTTAAAATGCAAAACAATAAAAATATTTTATACAATTAAAAAAAAAAGAGTTAATTTTGGCTGTATAAAAATTGGTTTTACTTTATCAAAAAAAAAAAAAAAATTGGTTTTACTTTTAAATTAAGCAAAAAATACAAACCCGAATGAAGAAGGGTATATTTATAAATGGGTTGTTTTTATTTTAATCATATTCTCAAATAAATCAAATAATCCAAACCCCTAAACCTAACCCAACGCAATACCCAATTACTTTAATTTCTGTTGAGACCAGACCTACAGATCGTAAAGCGAAGGAGATCTTCGGACGCAGCTGCTCCAGTCCAGGCCGCCGCCACCAACCACGCGAACGAGGCTCGGAAGTCGGAATTGTCCGCCGTTCGATGTTCGAAGCTGCTATACTCTCTTTCCACTCTCTGTTAACGCAGCTCCTCCATATTCCACGTTGCTGCTACCACGCGATCGAAGCTGCTCCTCTTCCGCCGTTCAGAGGTCGAAACTCGAAGCTGCTCACCAGAGTCCAGCCGCAGGTGCTCCACGCTGTTGTTTGGACTTAATGCAGGTAATTTTTGTTTTTTAGATAAATTCAGGTAAGTTATAGTCTAATTGTTTTCATAATTAACCATATACTCGTGTTCTGCTGCAATGCATTTGCTTAACACAAGCTAACCATATTCTCTCCGAATTTGGAAGTATTTATTTATTTTGTTCAGATTATTACTTAATCTGAATTATCGTATCCTTCTTGGTCATTACAATGAAAAATGCAAGTGTTTCTGTTACTGCTAGTGGTTTGGAGAATCTTGATTATTTTCTTATTTTGTTGTTGAGGTCGGATTTGTTACTCTCCTTTTTATTATTATTATGCTTTATGTATTAATTTTATGACATGAACTTTTTTATTTTGGATCTTGATTTTATATAGACTTGGTTAAGTAATGTAATAACATTTTCTATTCCGTTTTATCATTATTCATGCCATATTATAAGTTTCCCATTTTAAGTAAGTGATATATTGTTATGTAAAATTGTAAACAGGTATGCGATAACAAAACGAATGCCAAATTTCTCGTTTAGGTACAGTTTGATATGTATCCTTTTTTAAAGTCGTCATTTTTTCCGTTGAATGATTGATCTTTTTTCATTTCTGCTGCGGAACTAAACCCAAAGGTGTTGAATACCATTTAATTTCTGTACCATTTTTTAACTAACTTTCAGACAGATTGTACCTCCTCCTCGGCTTAGAAGACTGAGTCCCATGACCCGCCGTGATGTTATCATCCCCATACATCCACTCTGACTTTGTTGAACTCTAATTGAGTAATCACAAGCAAGAAAGGGAAGGAGAAGCAAAAAGTGTAAAATCCCTCCGTCTCTGCCATTTGGTACATTTCGAACCTTATAATTTTTTTTTTCTTTTATGTCCACATCATATAGTAATTAATTAATAATAACTATGGTTTTCTATTTCCCAAGATATGATTGTATTTTTGTAACTTCCGAAAGTATGTTAGTAATGGAAATAGTATTGCTGCTTTCATTCTATATCTCATCTGTCTGTCTGTTGAACAAATTTCTAGGCTTTCTTACAGCGGAAAGAACAGCTAATTTGACATTTGAGAAAACTACACCCAAGCATGAGTAACTCTGAAAAGAAACGATTGAATGGAGAAACTGCTGAAGAAGATGACGATGAAGATGATATAGATGGTGATCTTGATGCATGGGAGAGAACTTACACTGATGAGCGATCATGGGAAGCTCTACAAGAAGATGAATCAGGTCTTCTTCGTCCCATAGATAATAAGGCCATTTACCATGCTCAATATCGCCGCCGTATTCGTTCCCTTTCTGCCACTGCAACCACTGCTCGTATCCAGAAGGGCCTCATTCGTTTCCTCTACATTGTTGTTGATCTCTCTAGGGTATGGTTCTCTAACGTTTAGCAATACCTTTTTCAATTTAATAGCCATTTGTTCAGATTTCAATTAGTAATTATTATAAGTAAAGATTCAAACTTTATAGCTATAGACCTGATGGTGTCAATCCATCTTCAAATTAGTAAATTTGCAGTGATGGCCATTTGTATGCACTCTTTCTTTCAGTTGTGTGTGTATGTGTTCATGTTTGTTTCTTTTGTCTTTATTAATCCCCTTTAATTTGGTAGGCTGTCATTAATTGAAATTCATGTGATTAATTTCAAAGAACAGAAAAATGATCCTTAGTTTATTTATTTGTTGTTTTTTATTTTTGTTAATTCTTTCTTGACATTAATCATCATTTAAATGAGATTCATGGATTATTATCAGTAAATATTTGAGTTCAATTAGCATTTACAGCAATAAATTTGGAGGTTAATTTTTGTATTTGTTTTATTTTAATTCATGAAAGGCTGCAGGAGAGATGGATTTTAAACCTAGTAGAATGGTCGTGATTGCTAAACATGTTGAGGCTTTTGTTAGGGAGTTCTTTGACCAGAATCCACTTAGTCAGATTGGTTTAGTGACTATAAAAGATGGAGTTGCACGTTCTTTAACAGAACTTGGTGGAAGTCCTGAGTCTCACATTAAAGCTTTGATGGGCAAGTTGGAATGTTCTGGTGATTCCTCACTGCAGAATGCACTAGATTATGTCTGCACATATCTTGATCAAATTCCATCATATGGTCATCGGGAAGTTCTCATCTTGTATTCAGCACTTAGTACGTGTGATCCTGGAGATATAATGGACACTATCCAGAAATGTAAGAAATCTAAAGTCAGGTGCTCTGTTATTGGGCTTTCTGCAGAAATGTTTATATGCAAGCATCTTTGTCAAGAAACTGGTGGAACATATTCTGTTGCGATGGATGAGGTGAGTTCTTGTTTGGATCATGTGGATTATGATGTCTCATTTCTCAGAACTTTCTGGAACTTGAATGATTTAGAAGGTGATTGAAATAGAAGAGATATCAAACCTACTGTTGAGAAGTTAAAAATAACCTTGTTTACACTTTACAATTTTTTTTTCCCTTAAAAAAGGAAATTGTAATGAGACAGGCATTTCTTGTAAATATGTTTTTACTATGCATTCGAGTTGGTCCTCCTTGAATATAATGTATTAGCGTTGTGGCTGATTTACTAATCGTTTTTCCATTATATTTTTTCTTTATTTAATAATTAATACAGCTTTTCACTTATCTGAATGCAAGGTTGCATCGTGGACTCATGGTTTTTTTTTTTTTTTTCCCTATCATTTAGGGGCACTTTAAAGAGTTATTACTGGAGCATGCACCACCACCTCCTGCAATAGCAGAATTTGCAATTGCTAACTTGATCAAGATGGGTTTCCCTCAAAGAGTAGCAGAGGGTTCTATATCAATATGTTCTTGTCATAAAGAAGCTAAAGTTGGTGAGGGATACATTTGCCCAAGGTGCAAGGCACGTGTGTGTGAGCTTCCTACTGAATGCAGGATTTGTGGATTAACTCTTGTTTCTTCTCCACATCTGGCAAGGTCATATCATCATCTCTTCCCTATTACACCATTTGATGAGGTGTCTCCGCGCCAAAATGAGCTATTACCGAAGACTTGTTTTGGGTGCCAACAGAGCCTCCTTAATCCTGGTAAGTAGTTGTATTTGTGTTCATGCATGTGCTAGATGCATATATATAGCTGGAGGAAAAGCCTATGTAAAATTGCAAGAGCGTTCATTTATTTTTGATATTTCAGCTGACTTGTAGGTGGTTTTATTGTAGGCAACAAACCTGGCCTTTGTGTTGCCTGCCCAAAATGCAAGCAGTATTTCTGCCTTGACTGTGATATTTATATTCATGAGAGCTTGCATAACTGCCCAGGCTGTGAGAGTTTCCGGCCTTCGTAGTTGGTTTCACCTTTCACAAAGGACAGAATTGTACTTTTCCCCTTGATGTGGCTACTGTGCTCTCAGCATAGTGCTGAGTGAGAACGAGCTGTTCAAGCACTCTCACTTGATATATGCCAACCCATATAATATTGTGACTATTCGTTTTGGCAATTTGGCCCCAGACAAAGATACTTACTTTAAGCAACCATTTTATGGCGTCATTTTGAAGATTTATAGTTTCTCTCGCTGGAAGTTGCTAGTGTAACATTCGTTTGTGCTAATACTGAATTCAGTTCTGCAATCTTCTGTAGTCCATCGAGTTTTTACAGTAAGAAGAATGAATGGTATAGAATGTGGGGAATACATTTCGCAAGACTGAAAACCAGATAGCAATTCTTAGGTAATTACCATGTTTTTGTGTTCCTGCAATCAGGCACCTGTTACTTTTTTTTTTATGTATAAAATTAAAATGCCGATATTTTATGGCTTGCTAGATGGATACCATATTCTATAATTTTCATAACTGCAACTTCTGTACAGTGTTATTCAGGTAATTTTCAGTAAGCATATTCCTGTACCAAAATAATGTATAAACATACACTAATTTTTGGATAACAATAAACCTCCTTTTTTGTGCTAGCATTTTAATGACAATTTCATGAAACTCGATGCCAGCTATGCAATGCCCATTGCCTTTAAAATTATCCAAAATGAAGAAAAGCAGAATGTTATTATCAGACTCGAAGATTGAGATGGAATAGTGTAATTTAGCGCACAAATTTGGAGTGCACTAAAATGTGAGAGAGCGATTTTTCCATGTAGCTTATACATTTAATAAAGGTTTGAATAGTGGCAAGATGATTATAAATTTCTTCCTATTGACAAACGCATGCGAAAGAACCTTATATATTTTTTTAACGGAAAAATGAAATTTATTCACTCTCGGGAAAAATACTCCCTAGAATGTAAAGCTTGTATGCGAGCAAAGCTATCAGATGCCCTAGCAAGAGACTGGGCACTCGCATTAGCTTGCCTACGAACCCAAACAATATTAATACATGGCCTAGAATCCAAAATGGCCTTACAATTAGAAATAACAACCCCAAAATGAGATAAGCCTAAATTTGATGACTTAAAGAGCAAAGAAAACCACGAGTCTAAATAAACAAAATATTCCTCATTGGTAAAAAAAAAAAAAATCAATATTCCTAAAGTGAGTGCCGCCTTTTCTAAAAGTGAGTGCTGCTACTAGTAATAACGACGATGACGTTCACCTAAAAGAAAATTGTGCAAGCAGTGATGTTTCTAATAAACCGCTTGAAACAGCAGTGCTCATAGAAGGTCGATTGACTGACATACAGCGACTATCTCTGGACAACACTGTACTCACATCTCATCTAGATATCTTCACAGATGCAAAATTGTCTTTTACAATTCATCTTACTGATAAAGTCCAAAGGTTTCAATTCATCTGCTTTATATAACTTTCTGGAGAACATCGAAACTTTAATTTATAACAAATCGCCACATCCAGGAAGAAACAATTTGTGAGAACGATATTAAATGGAATAGGCAGTAAAAGAAAAGCTAAAGGCTGACTCTTAGTCCTAAAGCTACAATCGCATCATCAATGGAAACGGCAACCAACAAATTCTTAAACAAATACTAAAATATGTATTGAAGATTTATAGCCAGGTTGAGAGAAAATACCAGGGCCTAAAAATTCCCCCAGTAGCTTGCAAATGTTACACCTCAGGATAATATTCTTATTTCTCTTGTAATCTAAGGGAAATTTACAAGCGCCTAACCACTCTCATGAAACAGATACGCAATAAATGTATATAAGAAAGAAAAATGAAGGATGCTATGTGTTACTAACTGGGGAGAATCCCCACAACATCCACAGGTTTGAACCAAAAACCAATGGATTTAATCCAATTTTCTGGCTTAAAACGACTGTCTACTGTACAATTTTACCAGCAATCGACATAGATCCTTGTTGAGATCAGAGAGTGCTTGAAATAACCCTGATGCAACAAACATCATCAGAAACCAAGGAGGTTACACTGCACAAAATTAGGGAAGGCATATGCATGTATCATATACACAACACCTACAGCTCACCAATTGCAGCCAACATAAGCAAGGCAGTTCTCTTGATGAAATTTTCCCCTCTTATGCACCTCATGCCTTCATCTGAAACTTCCATGTCATTGGGAACGCAGTGTCAGATATATAAATATAAATATTTTTTTCTAGAACAGTCAATCTTCTCTTCAAAATGTCCGTCCCCAAAATAATTCAAAAGAGAGCAACCATATCAGCACAAAAAAAAGGTCCCACTGCTCTACTCCGAATCTGATTCAATTGAAAGATATAACCGTGACCGTGCAGGTGCAGAACGCTTTTGGCGAGGAAATGTGAACGGGCTGTCAGATCTTTGCCGACTAGCCTTCTCCGATCTACCATCATTTATACCAAGAATCAAAGAAGCTGCAGAGGCAGGGATAATCAGCATTGGAAATTACAACTTGTAAATAAAAGAGGAGGATAAATAGCATAATGAAAGCAACAGAAGGCACTATATCCTAAAAATTTATTGATTATTCTGTTTCTGTAAGAAATCCCTTAACATATAACAACAACAACAACAACAATGTATAAATAATCAAATTTACCACAAGTATTACAAAAAGGAGAACAAACCAGTGTCAGCCAAGGTATTCATGGCACCTTCTCTTGAATTAATTCCATTTGCAGGAATGGAATCACCATGATTGTGAGTGGCACCACCATCACCAAGCCTAAGAGAGATCCAATCCTCTGTCCGGACACCATTAGACACATCAGCTTGATCCCTCAAATCAGATTGGCCTGCTGCATCCGAAGGCCTAGTGGGAAGAAAGATTTGAAGAGAAGGATCATCATTGCCAAATGCTAAAGGGTTATCAACTAAGCCATCATTCATATCAGCGTCAGATCTACCAACAGAAGAATCAGGGAGTAAACCAGCAGATCCCATGACAGTATCTGGAGCCAAAGTATAACCATTCATCGACATGGGACAGTTTATAGGACCATGCTGCAAATCAACTAAAGTATCTGAAACATCTGAATTAAATAACTGAAAACCAGATCCAGCTTGACTTCCAGGAGGTAATGACCAAAGGGGCATCCCAAATTCATCATCGTTGGCATTCAGAAAGCTCAATCCATTCCCAACAGTAGGATCTTCAGGATACGGATTTGTGATTCCAGGAGGGGGAATTGAAAAAGAAGCCCCGCCATCATCAGTTTGATTAGTCCTGTAAACAGCTCCAGATGTCATCAATATATCATTTTCATCGTCAGAGTCACTAAGAACAATAACTTCTGCATCCCCTACTGGTGCAGGAAAGTTCCTATCCACAAATCCATAAGTAGTATCTACATTCATAGGTAAAGAATCAAGTTCTATTCCATTGTTTGGGTAATCAAAATGTCCACCACCATCTTGATTCACACTTGGGTCCTCGCCATCTCGACCACTGCCAGTAGCACTACTGCTTGTAGGAATAATTTTCTGCTCATGACTTCCAAACCTCTCTAGCAACCTATTCCCAGAAGAGGAGGTGTTCACATCCTCAGGTTTGCTGACTTCCCAACGGCCATTACGATTCTTCCTAAATTTCAAACCAGTACCATTGTGCCCTTCTGAAGCACCTTCCTGCTTGATCTGCTTTTCCACTTCCATTTTTGATTTGAAATCTCCCCCATTGGAAATGCACAGGGAGCCATCAGGATTATGCCACTGTGAAAGTTCACCAAGATCCCTCCGCTCGGATTCAGTTTTAGTTTTCACACGCCAAGAACCATCAGGCTTCACCTCAACCTCAGTTATATCTTCACCACAATGCAACATCTGTACCACCAAAAAAGCAAATAATATTCACCTTTGCACTCAATTAACAGACAACAAAAATTGCAAAAACAACTACCTTAGAAGTGACACGATTGAAATATGGGTCAATTATTACATTCTCCAAAGAGTAGTTCTTAAGACAAATGGGGCATTGCCACTGCAGATAGTCCAAAGCTTAGTCAGACATGTTACAACTATAACATAATTCTTGTAGAATAAAATGTACATTGATGCTTGCCTTCCTAGATCGCTGGTTCATTTCCACAAAGACATCAAGATCAAAACAGCCCATGTGAGCACAAGGTTTGAATCTTCCAGCAACCTTCATTCTTGACCCACTCATCTGCATACAGTAGGATTCCAATTTAAACTATAAGGAAACACTATAGAAAATAATCCTGCACCATTTTCAACTACTTTTTAAGTCACACAGAAAAGAGCAGCTTGCAGCAGACAAATCACCTAGAAGGACAGTTAGCAGTCAATTAACTGCCACCAGGTGAACACTAGCGACAGTAGTAACAGAAGTATACATCACAGGTGAAGCATTATATCTCATACCAACAGAAACCACTTTGGCAAGCAATAAATTCAAATCATTCAACTGCCTCCGCATAGTGCGAGGGACACCAGTCCCTCCATGTTCCCAAAAAGAAGATCAAAAGCCAGCAATAAGGATAGGTTCACACAAAGGAGAAATTATCAGATACACCAGTTAGCACACCCTCAGTATATCCCTCTGGTCTGACAGAGCAAACCATTTTTCATGTCCATGTTTCTGTATTGACTATTTACTCCATGAACAGCAACATTTCAGTACAATATCAAATGTCAATGATATCAAAGAATACAGTTGCATGTTGAATATCATAAAAGCCATTTGCATGAATTGATACATATTTAAAAAAGAGACATTGCATATAATAATAAGCATTCACCGGAACTTCTAAATTTCATTTCATTTCAGCATAAAACATAACTCTAATATGATAAGTTTAGTATAGGAGGCGTGGTTTGACATAGGCTATTATAAATACCAAGGGATAGGAGAGAATTGTATCGGATTATCATTTTTAATGGAATGAACCTTCTCTCTGTATCTCTCTGCGTCTCCCTCTGAATTCTCTCTTCTGTCTGTCTCTCTCTCTCTCTCTCTGTACTCAATTCTCTGTCTTCTCTACCTAATTGTTCTAATTCTCTCATAAAACCTAGAAAATCTAAAAAGAATCATAACGATTGGCATCAGATGAGTCGATTCTCACAATGACTCTTAGTACTCGATTGACCGGCGAATTGAAAAAAGGAATTACCATCGATGATTAGCGCTGCTATTGAAGATTATGATTATCGACTGGACACATTCCACGCTTCTGTGGGGAGTCCCTTTCAATCACAGGATACAGTGATTGAATGAAATTAAAGCGCTGTTGACTATCATAAGCGTGCAAATAACTGGATTTCAGCCAGAAACATCTGCGAGACCTTCGGTTAGATGGGAACCACTATCAGGCAACAACTAGAATCAAGGTGTGGTAAACCCTAACCGATCTAATAGCGGCAACCAGAATCAAGCTAGGGTAAATCTTAACCGATCTGATCCAAATCCAGAGGAAGTTAATGTGATTGCGACTGATGATGGAACTCTTATTGTTAATGCTACCAAAATGGAGTTTCCGAAGTTCAATGGTGATGGTGTAGATGGATGGATGATGAAGGCTTATTGTTTCTTTGAGCTGGGAAATATAGGACCAACTAGAAGAGTTAAGAGTGGTGGCAGGTAATCTAGAAGAAAAGGCTCTGCAATGGCACCAAGGGCAGTTGAAGGTAATAAGGGGAGCCTAATTGTTTAGAAACTGGTGGTGGTATCAGCAGGCTTTGAAGAAAAGGTTTGGTGGCCAGGCTTATGATTATCCTCTTGCAGACTTGAGAAATCTGAAGCAAGATGGCTCTGTGCAGGATTACGTAGATTACTTTGATGAGTTGTTTCCTAGAGCTGATGTTTCTGAATCACAGGCTTTGAGTTTATTTCTCTCAAGATTACAGAATGAGATTCAAATGACTGTCAGGATGTTAAAACCACAATCACCGATAGATGCCTACTCTCTAGCCAAGTTACAAGAACTAGCCATGATGGCCATGCTTAACAAACATAGAGCTATGTCTTTTTTGAGCAATCTCAGCCAAACCTACAATCATAACCAGCCTTATACACCTACTCAAAATACCAAACCACCTAATTCAACCAACCATTCCACTACCGATTATCAAAAACCCTATATCAAACAAACCACCACAAACCAGGGAGGCATTCTCCCTACCCCAAGTGTTCCAAAAACAACCAACCAACCAAAAAAATCTATCCACCTTAACTATTAAGCAAATGGATGAGAAAAGGGCTAAAGGCTTGTGTTTCTGGTGTGATGAGAAATATATACCAGGCCTCAAGTGAGGCAGGTGTATGTGATGCAGATGAAGGAGATTAAAGAGAATGATGAAGGTGAAAGCAGTGGCTGTTTTCATGATTGCAAAAAACTGCCAGAATACACTAGACTCTCAATCCTTGAGGACCAACAGATACTACTGGAAACAAGAGAAGTGTAGCATGTTTGTATTAGTATAGCTAGTATGTGGTGGTGTTTTGTTGATTGGTAGAACCGTGTATCAGTATCAGTATGTTGTTCACTCTTGAGGATGAATAATATCAAGGGATGGTATTGATACGACACATTTAGTATAGGAGGTGCGGTTTGACTTAGGCTATTATAAATACCAAGGGATGGTAGAGAATTGTATCAGAATATCATAGTTAATGGAATGAGTTCTCTCTGCATCTCTCTGCTTCTCCCTCCGAATTCTCTCTTCTTCTACTCAATTCTCTCTGTCTTCTCTACCTGATTGTTCCAATTCTCTCATAAACCCTAGAAATCTAAAAAGAATCATAACAAACTCAAGGCCACATACAAGGACACATGCAATCAGAATCGCAATTAAAACTGGATTATACAACTTACAGGACAGCGGAGATTAACAGTGATAGAATCTGCAACAACTTCCAGGTCACTGTCGCTGTCAGCATTGTCTGCTGCACCCCCTCCAACACAGCGGCGAACTCGAGCTACCGCATCTTCAAAACGTTCACCATCGGACTCCTTGGGAATCAAGCCGAGTATCTACATGATAGAACAAGGCATTAACGCAAACTCCAATTATGAACTGGATGATTCTAGGAAAAACAAAAGGATCATTTCATTTACTGCATATTCCATTCTGTTGAACAGAATTTTAAAATTACATTAAATAAATTAATCATAGAAGGGGGCGGGGAAACAAGAGATGAAGATATAAACTTACCTGTTGAACAGTTCTACGCTTCACAATTCTAACTCCTAAACAGAAGCTACGAGCATCAGATCCTGCTAATGATATTTTATTGATCCCGTCTTTTGTACACGGAGTGATCTAGTGAGAAGGAAAAGAACAGAGAAAATCACAATAATTCATGATCCAAAATCAGTAGAACCAAAACTAATACTTGTGCTCATACTGATATTCCAATAAAAAGGTGATGAAATTTATGAAGACGTGGACAAAATCAACAGATAAAGCTATTGACTGTAGGCAAAAATTATGCATGTATAGTGAAAGAACTCACAATTGGACCATCATCACGACCATTAGCCCCCAGTAACTGTGAACCAGGTCGATTAATAGCACGAACAGGTACACCTTTAAGCCACGCATAATTTAATCAATTGAGAAGCGAACAATAATAAAAAAGTAACAAAATAATTTGTAGCACACACAAAACGAAGATGCATCTGCTGCAGATGTATTGACAGAAAACAGAATAGTTCTCAGCTGTTACAGTCTTACATCAGAAAAAAAAAATTAAATGAAAGAATGCCAACCACCCAAAGCCCAACAACCATACCGTTCACTTGCAGATCAGCATATTGCAGCCACTGCATCCTAAATGGAACCTTGTCATTCAAAAGCATGCACCAAGCCTGAGAAGTAAAAATAACACAAACCAATCATTAGCATATTTATCATCTGAAGATATCTCCATAGCTTGGAAATTAACCAACCTGGACATATTCTGGTTTAATTAACAAATCTATAGAAATGGTACACTAACCAACCTGAACATCATATTCTGCTTTACTTAACAAGTCCTTGTCTGCCCTTGTAAGATGAAATGTCTTCTCCAAACTCTGGTACGGGTTTGCACTGCAAAATTCAGGATACAAAAACATCAAATAAAACAAGCAATTACACTAATATATGTGATATGTATAAACAACAATTGGTTTACCATCAGAATTAAGAAGTTGGAAGAGGAAAAAAAAGAGAATCACAAATTCTAGCTCCAAATTAAGAGCCCACCAGTGCCACGTCAAAATCAGATACAAGAATGAATGCACTAAATGCATGTGCCAAAGAAATTTCCAGACCAAATAATAAGTAAATAAGGTTGAGTTGAGCACCATTATTTCAACTTAAAAACTTGCATATGCACTTTAAAAAAGATATGGAAAATAGATCGGCTTCAGCTTGAGAGAAATCAAAAGAAAAAGTATAATACACTCACCCGTCAGTGGTAATAGCCAACTTCACAGGATACAGAGGATGGGCAACTGGCACCCAAAAACTGCATATTAAGAAATAAATTAGACTTTTCTGCCCAATAATAAAGTGTAGCATATCAAATGTAAACTAGATCCAAGCAAGGAGAGCCACCATTTACCTCAAGACTAAAATTCAATTGACAAAGCACAACAAGCAAATCACAACCCACAGATACGCCGTCAAGAATGACGAAAGCAACACCAAAATAAACGAAGGAAAAATTACAATCTCTCACGGACCTCCATGAGCTTTAGATCTTACACAATCTAGCTTGATAAATGTAAGCTAGGATCAAAACTTTCTTAGTTCACTAATGCCAAAAACTATCAGCACGTTCTACAGTAGATTTTTAAGCAGCCAACTACAAATAGAGGCCTCCTTTTTCAAACTGTCATATTCATAGTGTTATTTTAATCTATTCATATAACTGGGATAATGACATGATGAAATTATTTTCATATCTCCTGCTCATCGAATTAAACTCCCCTATGTATGATAAGCAATGTCATTGGAGTTGCAGTCTCTATCAGCTATACCTAGTTACAGAGAATATCTATAGTAAAGGCAACCAGTGTAAATCATACAGAAAGCATCAAGTAGCCAAAGCCTTACAGTCGTTAGTTTAGAGGCATGTTAAAAAGAAGAAAAGAAAATTTACCAAATGCAACTTCATCATGGAGTATAATTTACAAGCAGTCCTGTGAACATATAGATTTGCAGATGGGAATATCACAAAACAACATTCAAAATATGGCAACAAGCTAACCCTAACAAAAACAATAACATAGGTAGAATAAAACTAATGTTAGTTGTCAATTCCCAATGTTGTTTTCAGTACCAATGATTAATAGAAGTCATCATTAAAAAGCGAAAAAAAAAGGGTTAAAATTACAAGGAAAAATAAGAATGATACATACGGGTCAGCACGGTTGAGTCGACAGATCTCACAGAAAAACAAATCAGGAACTTGTGCACTGCCCTCCATGGGTTTTTCTGGAATTATAACACAACCAATATGTTGCCAGACACCACATCTCGGATCCTCACACTGCCAATAAAAAAGATGAGGCTATACAGCATGAGCAATTTGTTTATAGACCAACAGTAAACAGAAAGAGTGGTGGACGAGAGAGAGAGAGAGAGAGAGAGAGAGAGAGAGAGAGGCTCATGTACTCCAGCAAGAAACAGACTAATACACAAGTTCAAAACATGAATAGCAAGAGGAATGCAACTTATCATGTCACTGATGGTCTGCACTAGGGTGCATTATCCCAATTACAAAACATGAAGCCTCCAGGTTCAACAAAGTTCAGGCTGGATGCATAAACAACCTAGTTTCCACTTGGAATGCCTAACTGTACTAGGGAAACAAGAAAGCTCAGGCTAATGAGAAAACAATCTGATTAAAAATTGCACTGTTGAAATACCATGAAAAGAAAAATACTTGTTATCTTCCAATCTTCATCAAACGAAGACTGAATTGCCAACTTAATTAGATTCTAGGTTTGCTGCTACTAAAAAACTTTCTGGTGAAAAAATAATGGTGTTCACAATGGTATAATGTTGGGGATAAAGATCTGAATGCATAAGAATCCAATACTAGAATGCCAGCACAGAGTGCTCCAAGCAAAGGGTGATAATTTAAAACATGCAACAAACAACATTAATATAATTAATAGAAGGAAGAGAATCAATTTAATCTAAAAAAAGCTTCAATCACACTTAGTAATTCAAAGGGTGAAATTTTTCCATTAATCAAATTCTCATACAACCACAAGTTAGATACAATCACTTTCAACTCCAAAATAATAGGACATGTAGCATAAACCTTAATCATTGATTCTGTTTCCAGTGAATTTCCACATGGACAACGAACTTTTGTATCATAGTTAAAGGAATCATCCGTTTCTCCTTTTATTACTGGCTTACTGCTGTCCACAACTCCTTGTCCCTTTGACGCTAAATCAGTGGCCCCAGAAACCTGTATTTTTCTAGATGCAACAAAAAGGTGCAGGTCAATAGAGGAATAAAAACAAGACAGTAGCATAAAAAAAATCATGCAAATATCTTAGCAATATTATACAGAATATAATATGCAACTAAAACAAAAGCATCCAGAAATGGCAACACAAGAGAGATGAACCCGAGCCTATGCTACTAGACGA
>CATIWJ010136672.1:0-40525 GCA_949640765.1 Croton laevigatus | reverse complement strand
GTTTCTCATTCGTACATTTATATATGTTATAGATAGATCACAGATTTGCTAAGTTTGGGACATTTAACATTTCAAATTTCTCAATATTTTAATGGGAGGGTTTCATATAAAACAAAAAAAAAATCCTATATTATATTTTATGAATTAATTTATTTTTGTCTATTGCTTATTTTACATTTTATGATAATTTTTTTAAAATAAGTGGAACAAAAATTCTAAGCGTTACAAAAGAAAATCCCTTATTATTAATTAGTATATTAAGAACTAATGGCTTGGATAGAAATTTTGCTGCATAGAGTGAGTACCTAAAAGTGAATTTGTCATTTGAAGTAGTATGATTTTCATATGCAAATTTTTGTCCCATCTGTGTAATTTTGAAATATGATTTTCATATACAAATTTTTGCACCATATGGAAAATTGATGGGTGAAAACTCTATATGTAATAAAGAAACTAATTATGTTAAGTTAGTAAAATTAATATTTTATGATATTGATAGAAAATTTCATCCGAAGCAACACGAGGGTCATGTTTATAATAATAATAATCTATTATATATAGAAAGCAAAACCAAAAATCTTAAAAAGGATAATAACATGAAAATTGTTAAATAATTAGTTTGACTTTTAGTTTAATTAATACAGCTCTTATTAGGAAAGTTAATAACAATTAATTATCAGATTTTAATCTAATAAATGCATTCATAAAAAAAAAGTGTAAGTTGATTTTTAAAATTAAAAATATTTTCATTAACTTAATTAAGTGTTTTAATTGCTAAATTTATTCCCCAATTAAATAGGATAATTGCTAAATTTATTCCCTAACTAAATAGGAAAATCCATTTATTATTTATTATTTCCTTAATAAAATATTTTAATTAAAGAAAATTTAGGAAATTTAATGGAATTTTTTTTCTATTAACAAGATTTTTTTAAAAAAAATTAAGATTTTTCGGGATTATTTATTATTTCCTTAATAAAATATTTTAATTAAAGAAAATTTAGGAAATTTAATGGAATTTATTTTTCTAAAAACCGTATGAATAATATTTTTTAAAAGAAAAATTAAAATTTTCCATGATTTTAGTGAAAATAATTAAAGAAAAATATATTATAATATTACATCAATAATAAATTTGTAATAGAATACTCTTAATTATGGGATTTGATTGCTAAATTTATTTCCTAATTTTAAAATTTTTTATGTATAAATTAGTTGGAATGCTAAAATACTCCCTTCCATACTGAACTATATATTTAGAAGAACAAGAATAAGCTTTTATATAGATTCACTTAAACTAACATAATACTTTATAAGTTTCTTTCTATTTGTTAAAGTGAGGTGCTTATACATATAAGATGCTTTAGAGTTCTTGTATTTGTTGATTATTTTATTATATATATGTTTTCCTTGAATTTGTTTGTAATCAAAGTCATTTATTCATATGGCAAACTCAAGTATCTCGCGCAATATAATGACTGCCACTAATCATGTAAGTAATTTAAATGAATATTGAAATTGGTTTAAGTATCTTTGTTGTAATTACAAAATCTTATGGTTTTGATACTTTGATCATGTTCTTCTCATTATTATTTTTTAATTACCATAGGTTGATTTCATCGATGATTTGAATGGCAGTATGGAAAATTGGGTGCTTAGGGTACGTGTCTTGCGTATCTGGAAAGTTACATAATGCACCAATCCAAACAATTTGAAAGCTATAAAAATGATTTTGCAAGATGAAAAGGTAGAAAATTTATTATAATCAATGCATATATAGTGGCAGAATATATGTAAGTTATATTCACATTTAAATTGCAGGATGGTCGTATTTAAACTTCTATGTCAAAGTATGTTACTGCTAAATTTGAAAACAAAATAAAGGAACTTGAGTAGTACATGATGAAAACATTTAACGTTCATGCAAATACGGTAACTTTGAAGCCAACTAACAACAAATTCAAATCGGCATTGACAAACAAATTTGCAATTGAGCGCATGAATAATTTTAATTTTCAATGTAATATTTTCAACTTTACAAGATCGTAAGTAATTATCAAATATTTGTTTTTTTTCCAAAACAATGTCTCATATTATGTTTATTATTATTAGCTTTCTTAAGTAAATAATTTCATGAATCAATATATATATGATGAATCGAATAGCAGCGACCTTTTAGGAAGAATTTGTCGATCAAATTTTACCTTACTTGAAGTGCCCTACTCAGCCTGCTGTTATCGTCGTGCAATTAGTACTTGGCAGGAAATTTGGAGGTATACATGTTATAATATTACATTGCTCATTGTCACTTTTAATAAATCTTTTTGAGTATCCTTAATATATTTATATAGAGCGGATTAGTGTGCGTAACACGTGGAATGTCTCTAAGCTATGGATTAATTCTAATTTGCCGTAAGTCGTTGATTTCAAGTCAAAGTGAGAAAACTAATCAATTATTTAAAAAATATTTATATTTCAAATAATTATAATATTTTTTTCTAACGTTTCTCATGTTAAATATAGGTTAATAGCCATTCGAAACTGTGACAAAGAAATTATTAGTCAAATTTCAGCTCAACCTAGCGTCACGGTTTCTGGTGACATGGACTTTGCTATTGTTGAACTAAAGACTATTTGACTATTTGCAAAATACAAAAGTGGTAAAATAATTAATATTAGCATTTTATATTTTTGTTATAAATTAATAATAGCATTTAAAATTAATTTTTAAAAATTAATATTAGCATTTAAATTATTTGTTAAAAAATTAATAACAAACAAATTTTTAATTTAATAGGTAGGGACTTCTTGGATTATTGGTACTGTGTTTGATGTACTAAACCCTGAAGACATAACTTATCTTAGATGCAATATATATAAAAGCAAGATAGAAACACCAACAAGGTAATGATGAGTTGTTTTGCATTAGTCATTAAAAATAATTAACTAAAAAATTTCATACTCATTTTATTACTAATATAGGTATAAGCTTGAATTAAATATCTTTGATGGCACCGGTTTTATAGATGTACAGTTGTGGGATCGAAAAGCGACGCATATGCTAGGAATGACATCATTTGACTTTGCTAAGGTAATTTCATAGATTTATTTTAGAGTATTTTATTACACATCTATTATTTATAAAATTTATTGTAACAGTTGAGTGCTTCGGGAAGTAATTCTGACGAAGTAGACAAAATTGTGGATCAAAAAACAATGTTCAAAGTGGGATTGCAGAGAGAAAAACAATTTGTTTGTTATAATTTATGCAGAGACCAATATATTATTGAAAAGAATAAGCAAAATGCCAAATCTAAGCCATTACTTGTGAGTTTAAAATCTCCAAATGAATATTCTTATAATTTTTTATCATTAAATAATGTATTGTAATAATATTAATTTTAAAAATAATGCTTATAGGTTGATGGAGGCAATAGTACTAAAGAAAACACAAATCGAGATGAGACTATAGTTGTACACATTCATTTTTTGTTAAATACATGCGTTATCTAACTCTTTCTTTTTTTTAAAAAAAAAAAAAACTTTGCTATTAAATGACAATTTTGTTAATTGTAGGATTCATTATCTGAAGTAGAAAGTGTCTCGCCTGCGCAAACCCCTGCTAAAAGAACAAGAAGTGAAGATAACCCTTTGGCATTTTTAGATGAAGAAGATCTCAACGCTGAAAATTATATAAGTAAACCTAAAAGGGTAGTGATCAAGAAAGAGAATTAGTTTTATATTCAAGAATAACTTTTGAAGATGACCCTTTAGCATTTTTTATTTTAATTACTTAGTGGCCGTTTGTTTCCATTTTAGTTTCTTGATTTTTGTTTTTCACGACCAAAATTAAACAAAATTCGTTTAGTTGAATTTGTTTAATTTCATTTTTGAACGACTTTAAAAAAATTATTTGACTTATTTACTTACTTCAAATATAAAAATAATTTAAATTAAGTAATTAATTAGAAGATTTTAATCTAAGTATTAAAGATAGTTGCCACTAATTGCACCGTAATTAAGTAATTTATTGGATTAAAATTATCATATTTGTGTCAAACCGTTATAAAAACAAATTATTTTACTTATTTTTATACTTTCAATATAAAAATAATTTAGATTAATTAGAAGATTTTAATCTAATTATTAAAGATATTTGCACTAATTACATCCTAATTAAATAATTTGTTTGATTGAAATTACCACTTTTGTCAAAAGCCATTATGAAAATTGGTGTAATTAGGAGATTTGAGAGATGATATTAAGGAAATTTTAGATTTTCACAAATCAATAGATAAAAATATGGCATCAAATTAAAAGAAGATTCAATCAACATTAACTTTTTATATATTACAAATATTTTTAAGATTTTAATTTAAATTATTGTACAAATAATAATTACAAAAGGAAATAACTAATTTTGGAGCTAATTTGTTTCCATGTTTTTCTCATATTTTCAATATATTTAAGATGTTAGAGGACGAAGACTAATTGATTATAAAAAAAGAATGTGAACTCAAATTTTATTAGTAGTAAAATCAAGAATAAAACATGCTTAATTCTTTTATGGGAGATCTTCTCCAAAAATAGAAAGTTTTAATTGTGGCGAGACAATTACTCTATTAATCCCGACTATCAGAGTTTTAATAAGGGTGACTAATTAATTTTGTCGAACATTGGTAAATTATGGAAAGTATAGAAACTCTATAAACTCTATAAAGGCCTTACCCTAATTAAAGAAGGCATAATTGTTATGCTCATAAGAAATATAGATCAATCTGCGGGATTGTATAATGGAATGAGGTTGATCAACACCAAACTTGGAAATTGAGTCATTGAAGCTCAGTCATTCCATGGTTCAACGCCGGGAGATAAGGTATTTATACCTCGAATGACATTGACTCCATCTGACTTTTACCTTTCAAATTCCAACGCCGACAGTTTTCTATTATAGTGTCTTTCGCCATGACTATAAACAAGAGTCAAGGACAATCATTATCTCATGTTGAATTGTATCTTAAAAGACCTGTTTTTATACATGGCCAATTATATATTACTTTTTTCAGGGTCACAAGCAGACGAAGATTAAAATTCTTAGTCCTTAATGACGAGGAAAAAATCACAGACAAAGCTATTAACGTTATCTATAAAAAATTGTTCAGAAATTTAGAATGATACATTATTAAACCTATTTTTAATAATTTTATTTTAAATTTTTTTCACAAACTTTAATATTTTATTTATATTAAAAATAATAATACAAAATTCAACACATTATACACAATTATACGTCACACGGGTAAAATACTAATTTTTTCAAAACACACCAAACATATAATTGTTACAACTTCTTTACCTTCAATTACGGAGGGAATAAATTGTTATCTTCCCTCCAAATTCTATCAATCCAACTTTAATGCGCATCAAATTCCACCTTCCTTTCATTATTTTATTCTTTTTTGACTTCACACTCGCCCGATTCCACAATTGAAAATCACGCACAAGCAAATTTTCTCCAAGTATCAAAAAGTTAAAAATGGCCATTTTGTCAAATCTGTACAACTTCTGGGGCAAAATTAGACAATAATTAATGTTTCATGGCTTTTGTAAACAATTCCCACTTCCGGAAAAAACAAGCCGCAGTCCAATTCGTCCCAAAACTTCTCCATAGTATTGTCGAATGAGTTTCCTATTTCCCTTTTTTTTTTTTCTCTCTTTCCTAATAATTCGTAGTTAAAATATTAATTTTTTGTTAGGGGTGTCAAACACGTCATATCGTGTCGGGTTCGTATTCGTGTCAAGCAGGTTCGGGTTGAAAACCCCTCAACCATAACCTGATCTGTTTAATAAACAGGTTGACCTGATCTGTTTAAGCCTTTTTTTTTTAAGATAAACGGATAAAACGGATCAATTTGAAACCCATTTAACATGTTAATTTCAGGTTGACCCTAACCCATATAACCTGATTTCAATATTAAAATTTAATTTTATATTTTTTTTTAACAAAACTAATTTTATGTACATACAAGACATAAAATAATAATAATAATACGGGTTGAGTTTTTTAACCTGAACCTAACCTATTAATTTTCAGGTCGAGTTCGTGTCGATCTATTTAATTAAACAGATCGAAAATCTCAACCCTAACCCGCTATTAACAGGTCAGGTCGTGTTAGTTTTTGACACCCCTATTTTTTGTGCTCTCTTTTACTTTAATATATAATCTTTTATTTACTTAATTATTTCGTAATAGCGAAATTTTAATTTTGCTATCTTAATTTGGTGGAATTCAATTTTTCGGCAACATCAATATTATTAAGCTAAGCTTTGACTATTGAATTCACATCGAATTATTTGTATTATAGTCTCTGTCAAATAATTCTTTGCTCTCAAGATTCAAATATTTAAAAATAAAATAATTATTCAGAATTAAAATTGAAATTAAATAGAAAATTTTAATAATATTTTAAAATATCAAATAAATATAAATATTATTTTGAAAAAAAAAGTCATTTTTTAGTTAATATAAATATGTATATTTATTAGATGTCTTGCGTTGCATGTCACAGCTTGTTGATTTACAACATACATATAAGTTTTGAACACGCACCTATGCATTAATCCAATCCGCAAAATACACAAATTATTATCAGATATAAATAAAAATACAACAATCACGAAAATCTCAACCAATTTAGGAATTCCTTACCTGATAAAGATTTCTCCTATACGCTCCAACCTAATTGATCAAGTCATAAACACAACATTCCAAAATATTGAACATCAAGAATTCTATTTTAAATCGTAAACACACAAACCCTTGACAAAAACAATTGTTTCTCAAAGATCACATATGACTATGGAAGAGAGTTGAGGATCAGAAGCTCCACTAATAAAAGCACCCTTAGTTTTAACATCCACCAAATACTCCAAAGCCCTTTCTGTAACTGTCTCCCCTGGAACCATTACAGGTATCCCCGGTGGGTATGGGCATATCAGCTCGCCGCACACCTTCCCCAGGCTCTCTCTAATGCTCACTCTCCTCTTTTTGGCAAAGAATGCATCTCTTGGACTCAACTTCATGCTTATATCAGAAAATGGTACGTTCCCTTCCTCCATTTCTTCTTTTAGTAAGTAAGATGCAGATAGTTCTTTTAATCCTGAGACTAACCTCTCAATGTGCTCTTTGGTAGTTCCTAGATTAATAGGATATGTAATAGATCGACTTTCCACAAGTTCAGACAAGATTCCTTGATTCCTTTTTAATATCTTATCTGCTTCATATCCAGATAAACCCAGCTGCCAGAACCCAATGGTAAGCCGCAATGGATCCATTGCAGCAAATTTACTGAAGCTTTGTAGCTCCAGCAATGTAATACCAGGGATACTTCTAATAAGATTTTTAGCTTCAATAGACAATTCCATCGCCTTGTCGAAAATGGTTTCAGGGCATTCGCTGAGTTGAGCTCTAGTAGCATCTAATGATGCCAAAAGTAGGTAATTGGGGCTTGTGCTTTCGAGAGTTTGAAGACATTTACAAATTCTCTCTCTATCCACAATATGTCCTGATATATGTAACATTGATGATTGTGTAAAAGAGGATAAAACTTTGTGAGTCGATTGAACTAGGAGATCAGCACCTTGCTCCAGAGCTGAATTAGGCATTCCAGAATGAAATCCCAAGTGAGCTCCGTGAGCCTCATCTACGATCATAGGAATGCCTCGCAAATGACAATGCTTCGCGATCTCACTCAAGTCGCTGCATATTCCATGATAAGTTGGAGAAGTGACAAAAACTGCGGCAGGTTTATGGCCTTCCATCTCCAATTCTTTAATAGCCTTGTTCACCTAAAAAAAAAAAGCATCTTTCTTAGTCATATCTCTCTGCAGGATAAAATGTACAGCTGGGCTATGCCCGCCACTTTTTTTTTTTTCCGACTCCAACAATTGATTGTTTATAATTAGTAACGGGACTAATTTCAGTGGTCTAGGAGTTCGCAAAATTCAACTCCATATTATAAATTTCATTTGACTACAAATTCAACGGTCTCAATTATTTTATATTTAATTTATAACACAGAGTCAAAATCCCCTTAACTGTGAACCACTAAAATTGAAAAATAAAAATTGGAGAAAAAAAGGAGGCTTTCGAGAGACGTTTAGTCGAAGTGTAAAATGTAACTTAAATGAGAAAAATAAACAATAATCCTAAGATGTTCAAATATTAATTCGCTAGTGTTAGGTAAAGATTTCAAGTTCTGCAAGTCAGAAAATGGAAACGTAAAAGAACCAAAGTAGTTTTACGGGTCAGAAAATAGAGACGTAAAGAATTCAAGTTTTACTGGTCAGAAAATGGAAATGTAATTGCAAATTTCTCTCTACATCAAATGGTTAATGCACTCATGAGGTCAGGTTCGAAACTTATGGGCTTTAATTTTGGTAATTTAACTATATACTTAATTTGCCAATAAAAATAGACAATGGAAATGTAGTCGCAATTGTTTCATTTCAAACGTTAAAAAACTCACCTGTAATGGGGTTATCCCACCAGCAATTCCCCATTGGCAATTATACTCTGGTATAATGTATTTCGGTATTGCTCCGCATAACACTGTAGCGGATATGGCAGATATATGGCAATTGCGAGGGAGAATTATATAGTCACCAGGGGAGCAGGTTGCCATTATTGCTGCTTGGATCCCACAAGTGGTTCCTCCAACGAGGAACCATGTTTCGAGTGATCCAAACAATTCGGCAGCTAGCATTTGTGCTTCTGCGATGGGACCTTTAGGTGTAAAAAGATTGTCGAGCTCTGGAATTGTAGATAAATCATGCATAAATGGTTCTAAACCTATGAGCTCTGTCAAAGAAGATGGAGCAGCACGGCCTCTGTTATGGCCAGGGAAGTGATAACTGGCTGCATTTTCTGCAGCTAATTCCTTCAAAACAGCAACCAGTGGAGGAGAACGATCACCCAGAATTTGAGACTTGGAAATGGGTGATTCATTCTTTGTCACCGTCATGTTGCTTTTGAGACCGCAAAAAAGATGATCAAAATATGAAACTACTGAAAGGAACAAGTCAAAAGAAAGATTGAAAGAAGAGAAATTTACAGTGAGATCAAAGGCTACTAAATGCTTTATTTGCTCTGTTTTAGACTGTGGTGATGGGGTTTAGGAAAGGTTCATTATATAGGAAGAGCAAGCCAATGTAAGGCAGAGATAAAATAGCCACGTAAGTTCATCCATCTCCGTCCGATTCCATCATCTATGTTCAAATGTTTAAAATATGACCTATTATTTTTTATGGAAAGGCTACATTTGTCACAAATAAATATGTTTCGCACATGGAATCCATTGAACTTACATAAATTGATGAGTTTATAGTATTCTAATTAAAAATTACTACCTCCGTATTTTATGATTTTTTACATTTCTTTTTCATCAATACCAACACAAATCAGTTTTTCACCAATATCAAGACAGAAATAATAATAAACAATTACTAATCCTCTAAAAACTTACTTTTTCACCAATACCAATAAAGAAATAATACTAAACAATTACAAAACTTACTATAAATGGAAATGTAAAGAACCATAAAATAAGCCCAAAAAGAAAAATGTAAAGAACCATAAAATACGGAGGTAGTATAAATTAGACTTAGTTGGGAAATATCTCTCGCTGTGAGAGTTAGCCGTACTGAATTTTTCAATTAACTATTACAGCCTCTAAATCACATAAGTCGATTAATCCGGATTAGACTAAAATCGCTAAAAGTAGAAAAACTCTTCTACCAAATTTTAGCATAATTATATAGGCTTTGCTAGGCTTCTCGATTGAGAATTAACAAAATTTTGTCTTTTTTTTTTTTATTCACACGGTAGATTGTTTATACTGAGTCCCGATATCAATTTCGAAGGTGACAGTTCACAGAAATCGACTTTGTATTATAAATTTCATATGATTGCAAATTCAACTGTTTCAATTATTTCATGTTTAATTTACAACACAGAGTCAAATTCTGCAAACTGTGGAGCACTAAAACTGATTTCGGAACTAAGTATAAACAATAAACCGTTTGGGTTGGAAAAAAAAAATAAAAAAAAAAAAAGATTTTGAGAGTGAGACTTTTCCGTAATTATATTCTCAAACCTGAAAAGTGAGACTTTTATTAAGTGTATCTCCAGCTCATTGTTTTAATAAAATAAAATAAACTTAGATTTCATGGAATTTCTAAGTTGCTTATTACAATGCAGATAGTATCACGTTGAATGAGAATTCTGGTCGGTAATGTTTAAAACCCAGATTTGAATCACATGCGGTGTGCGCTGGATAAGATAATAAGACTATTAAAATTAAGTTGCTTTAGTATCTCAACCTTTTTTTCTTTATTATTATTAGGCTTCCAAAAGTTTACTTCTTATTTATATTTTATACTTCCAATTTAATTTCGAATCCAACATTGTTGAGCTCCTATTTATCATATGCATAAAAATTAAGATCATTAATTCAACAATTGTTTTTGCATTTATTATTTTGATTTAGCTATTGTATGAATTCAGTTTTCTTTTGGCAAAAAAATTATTTTACTAGAAAAGTAGATTTTATTTTTTGAAAAAGGAAATTAAAT
The DNA here is from genome assembly GCA_949640765.1 of Croton laevigatus. Lineage (NCBI taxonomy): Eukaryota > Viridiplantae > Streptophyta > Magnoliopsida > Malpighiales > Euphorbiaceae > Croton > Croton laevigatus. Next base: position 29,893 of record CATIWJ010136672.1, on the reverse strand, counting down.
TATTGATAAAAATGAAATATTTGTTGGAACCTAGAATACTCCTTTAGTCTTAAAACAAATATTTTATTTTATTTTTCACATTCTTTTAAAAAATTAATTATGTATTTTAATTACAATAAATTAGTATTTAGTAAGTTTATTAAAGTACCTTTATAAAAAAAGAGAGAAATTATTAGAAATTATAAAATGCAATTGATAGTGAACATAAAAATAAGAAAGTTGTTTTGTTTGATAAAATTAATACGTGGAACACTTATTGCGGAATAAAGAAGCGGAGACGTAGCTAGCCTAGGCAGGCAGGAAGGGGCTCAGGCCCCACCTCCTCGCTGGAAGTCTTTGTAGGTGTAGGTGTAGCTGTGCCCCTGGCTCAGTTGTGGCTTGACAGAGGGATTAATAGAAGCGAAGAAAGGAAGAAGAGAAGTCGGCGTGAGCAAGAAAGAAGAGAAGAGAAAGAAAGGGTATTAGAGCTTTTTGCCGTTTTATTTACACTACCTCCGTCTTTTTTATTTCTTTACATATTTTATAGCATGCTTAGGTTAAACTTTGGTGTTGATAGTTTGATGGGTTGTGTTAGGTAAATTAAAGTATGTTTAGGTTAGTTATAAAGTATGATTATTGTAGTTTAGTTATATATAAATAATATTTTAATCCACCTAACCCAACTTATCAGATTATCAACACCAAACTTCAACCTAAGCATGTTGTTTTAAATGTAAAGAAATGAAAAAGACGGAGGTAGTATTTGCTTAATAAGTTTTTGGTCCAAAATGACAAGTGCGCCATCTTCTAAAATAGAGGAAGCATTATCATTCATACATTTTATTATTGTTTATCATTGTCCATGCATGGACAATGATATTTGGTGGACATTTTGATATTTTGAAGTATGCCAAATTATTTTTGAGAACACATTTAAAATAACAAATAAAATTATGACAAGTACTTTATTTTTAAAGAAATAAATTATTATTTATCTTAGCATTTAAATTTTTTTTCCTTAATATAAGGATATCTCTTCGCGGTGAATATTTTTTTCCTTACTTTGAATGCTGCAAGGCAAACGTGTTTATTTTGGTAATATGTACCCAAAAAGGGGCGAAAGGTCTTCCAGGATAGGTCAAAACAATATTTCGTTCTTCTCGTGACTCTCGTTAAATATAATAAACAAACAATAATCTTTCCTTTTTTTAGGCCAATTATGTTCAAACTTTTAATCTTTGAAAAAAAATAGTTGCACTTGTAGCCCCTGAAATTAAAAAATCAATTTTTGCACTCTCCGTTCAGCATCAAACGGCGAGTAATGCACAAACTTACCGAAAGCATGTGAGAGGAGCTTAAAACTGATCTGCTAAATCTAAACGGGATCCTTTTCATAAAACTGACCTAGTCAACCAACGGATCTGGGCAGGAACTTTTCAATGTGGAGTCAGACTTACGTTAGACGGTGGTGAATGCAACCAATTGGTGTCAACGATGAGGCTTTTCATAATCAACTAAACTTCTGTTCCTCACCATTTTGGAGTTGTTTGCATAATCGGTTGTAGAATTACAGGGATGCAAATATGTTAAGAGGAGTAGTCTCAGAAATTTGAGTGCTTCATACATTCTATACATTTCCAGTTTCTATATTAGGTAATGTAGCTTTCTTAAAGTGTTGAATTGCACTGAGAAGAGACTTGTCTTGGGCATGTAGGCTGATCTGAACCGAATTGACAGGAAGCAGGTACCATTATATGGTGTTGAAGGAAGGTTTGAAAGGATAAACCAGCATCCAGTTATGTTTGAGCATTATGGCCTGATCTTTTTAAAGAAGTTCCATTTTCCATTTTTTCACTTTCACTAAATATTTTAATGTGAATGTAGAATGTGGGCACTTATTCATTCTCTCTAGGAGTCACTGAAGTTCTTAATACAAATCTTTTGTTAGAACGTAGAGCCGATGACATAGAATATGTCTACCAAAGGTAAAATCAAAACTCTCTTAATACTGCTACTACAAAACTTGCCAAAATATTTGCAGCATGAAACTCCCTTGTGAGTAAAAGATATGACATTCCTTGATCTTATTAACAACTGAAGAGGAGGTTAAAGTTTACTTTTCTTGAATTCTTTTTTAATTTTTTTTAACATGTTAAGGTTTGACTTATCTAGTGGGGCATGAGAAATGCAAATGTCTGACTTCCTCTGGTTATGATGCTTTTGTTTTTCTTTGTAGTTGTACAGGTTGTGTAACTAACAGTGAAAAATTAAATATACCAGTGCAATGGACTGTTTATAATTCTTTGTTGAAGAGAAGTTAATCACTTCTGCATTTTATTTGTTTAAAATTGAAAACTCTGCACTGATATTTTCTTACCAGAAAACAAAAGCACTGGAAGGGAGTTGGAGTAAGATAATTAGGAGTGTGCCCAAATTTGGGTTGAGGGGACCTATGGTTCCCATGTTTGGACAGTATACTGACTAATTATCAATTTTTCTCTTAATGTTAGTTTCTGATTTACACAAAAGAAATTAAATTTTCTCTTCTTTTTTAATTGATTGTTCATAATGTGTCCCCTCTCATCATATACTAGAAAGAAAAGTACTATGTTTGACTCTTGATTAGTGATTGTTAAACTTCAGTTATGGTAAATAGCTTGTGCATGTTTCCTTTTTAGGAGTCCCGGGAAGATCTTAAATGTTACCATCCCAGCCCTCACTCAATTTGGAGTTGCTACAATTACAGTGAAAAACACTGGGAAAGTTAACGCATCATACAGATTAACGGTAGTCTGAACTATGCTTTTTGCATTCGTTTACATTGAATGGTTGAGTTTTGATTATATTATGTCGCTTACTTTGTGATAAAAAGTGAATGGATGAGTTTCTCCATCTTGCAGTTCGACTGCTCAAAGGAGTCTCCCCCATGGAGGTAAAAACTTTTCCCTAATTATTTTCCAATTTCCTGCATCTGACCTGCCTAAATCCCACATCGCTGGAAGCTTGTGCAATGAAACACCCTCTTTTTGCTTCTTGCATCTATTCTTTTTCCACTGGGAAGATGATTAACAATTGAAGTGCAAATTTTTTACTCTTGCAGGAACATTTTTTATTATGAAACCACATGAAATTTCAACAAGGTCCTTCAAAATCTACCCAACCACTGATCAAGCTCTGAAGTATGTGTGTTTAGGTAAAGTTAGGGGGTGTTTGGTTAACGCATGGAAACGAAATAGAATCAGGAAAGAGAAATAAGGAAAAATGAAACAGAGAATTAAAATACATTTTTTTGTTTGGTTATGCTTCAGAAACGGAATGATTTGCCCCTTGATTACTTTTATGACTGTTTGGTTTGAATCAAGGAATCGAAATCAGAATCAGAATTATTATTATTATTATTATTATTTATTTATTTATTATTTATGTATTTATTATTATTATTATTATTAGAGAGGGGAATAGGAATGGGAATGGAAAATCTTAGAGAAGGTGGGGAATCAATATAGAGGACTTTGGAAGAAAACCAAAAAGAAAAAAGGACAAAAAGAAATGATTAAATTGGCCAAACAAACAACTGCAAAGAGAATCAGTCTATTTCATTCAATTTCCCTTTCATAATTACCCCCAACAAAACGCCTCTTAATATAGAGCTTTTACTGCAATTTTTGCTATTATTTGGAAGATAGGTATACATGAAATCTGAATCATTGATCTGATGCCAGATATATTGAAAGACTCTAATTTTAATGGAGCTGATAGAGCTGAGTGTCAATTTTCAACAACCACCACCATTGTTGACAATGGATCACAGGTTTGGGTAGTTACCAAGTTGTTAATTACCTTGGACCTTTATCCTATGATTAAAGGAAGTTTTGGTGAACATTCCTTTTTTTAAGTGATAAAAAAGATCTTAAAAAAATCATAATAACTCAAGTGGACTTCTTTTCTCCAATCACTTGAACACACTGCTACATGTATATAGAGGCCACTGCTCTACTAAATCGTTCTTCACCTCTTTTCCCTTTGTCATCTTGTCACTCCTGGAACTGGGTCCTATGTGGTGTACAGTAGATGCAAATCAACCATTTCTCCACCTGGCCCTCTCTCATTTATGTCTGTCAATTCTACCCCAATTATGAAGGAAATTAGAAAATATGGGCTATATCCACTTTATTGATATCAAATTGTGAAAATATATAGAAAGTGAGGCTAAAATCATTTTTTGCCCCTATACTATTATGATTTGGACTTTTAGCTCCTGAGTATACTAGTGGTCTTAAAAGACCTTTGTACTATGTAAACTGGTTATAGTCGCATCATCCATCCATAGAAAACGGAGGGTGTGCATCAACAAACGTTTGGCGCGTAATAGGGTTATATACTTCTCCTATTTAATAAAACGACGTCGTTTTATGTGAGTAAAAAAAAAGAACTTAAAACTATAGGAACATGTATCCCGTGTGCGAGTTACAGGTTTCATATGTTTAACTCTATATCTCATCTGCAGGTTACAGTCTTCATATTTTAAACGGAAATAAATTTGCCACCAGAGTTAAAATATAAAACCTATAATCTGCACACAGGATACAACTATAACTATTTGAGTAAAAATTGTTGAAAATGCTCATAAAGAAACTCGCTAACGTGATTCATTAATTATATCACCGTGAAAGAAAGTCGCCAACTGGTTTCTTCTATTCTTTTATCCTATTCTTAACCGTAAGGTATTGCATAAATTACGAAACACCCGCAATAGGATTTATCCTTATAATCTTACAAAATACTACCTCCGATTTTTTCATTTCTTTACATTTGCTTTTCACTAATACCAATAAAATCAACTGTTCACCAATACCAAAACAAAAATAATAATAAACAATTACTAACCTTCTAAAAAATTTACTTTTTCACAAATATCAATAAAAAAATAATAATAAACAATTACAAAACTTACTATAAATGGAAATGTAAACAATCCAAAAACACACCCAAAAAAGAAAAAGTAAAGAATCCAAAAAATCGGAGGTAGTATAAAATTATATTCATTAGGATATTTAACAATTTAAAATCAACTCTTAAATGTTAAATGTCTAAAAACCAAAATTTGAATTTATAATGTAAAATTAGTTTGAGGAAACGCGCTAGCGTTAAAGAATCTCGCTAACGTGATTCATGAAGCTATTGCCAAAGAGGAGTTGGAGGAATTGTATGTGCAATGAAGGAATGCGGAGAGGGTGGGAAGATCGACGCAATCCAAAAACACACCCAAAAAAGAAAACGTAAAGAATCCAAAAAATCGGAGGTAGTATAAAATTATATTCATTAGGATATTTAACAATTTAAAAATCAACTCTTAAATGTTAAATGTTTAAAAACCAAATTTTGAATTTATAATGTAAAATTAGTTTGAGGAAACGCGCTAGCATTAAAGAATTTCGCTAACGTGATTCATGAAGCTATTGCCAGACCAGAGTGGAGTTGGAGGAATTGTATGTGCAATGAAGGAATGCGGAGAGGGTGGGAAGATCGACGTATGTGGCAAATTTTTTTCCTTTTTTTGAATTTATGTGACGTACAATCAAGGGAAATAGAGTTTTTGAGAACAGAGTTAAAATATGAAGCATGTAACCTACATACCAGATACAGAATTAAACATATGAAACTTGTGACCTGCACACGAAATACAGTTCTTATAGTTTTAAGTTTTTTTTTCTAAATTAGTTTGAGGAAACGCGCTAGCGTTAAAGAATCTCGCTAACGTGATTCATGAAACTATTGCCAGAGAGGAGTTGGAGGAATTGTATGTGCAATGAAGGAATGCGGAGAGGGTGGGAAGATCGACGCATGTGGCAAATTTTTTTCCTTTTTTTGAATTTCTGTAACGTACAATCAATGGAAATAGAGTTTTTGAGAACAGAGTTAAAATATAAAGTATGTAACGACACACCAGATACAGAATTAAACATATAAAACTTGTAACCCGTGTGCATATAGTTTTTATAGTTTTAAGTTTTTTTTTTTAAACTCATACAAAACGGAGTCGTTTTGTTAAATGGGAGACGCAAATAACATCATCACTCACCAAACGTTTGTTAATGCATACTCTTCATTGTCTCATGGACGGAGGGTACGACTATAACCAGTTTACATAGTACGGGGTCTTTTAAAACCACTAGTATACTTAGGGGCTAATAATCCCCAAACATAATAGTAGAGGAGACAAAAATTGATTTTGGCCTAGAAAGTGAACTGAATGACAGGATAGTTGCAGTATTAATAGTAAATTAGCTGATGCCTAACAGTAGATATAAATTCATGCTTATATATTATATTTACCTAGGAGCTAATTTATATCATTGATTGGAATGCTTAATTTTTGCAGGTTACTCCCTTTCAACCTCCAAAGACTGGAGTAAATGGTTTCTTAAAATCTATTGGAAACATTTGGAAAAAATTGTGGGAAGGTTTAGTTGACTTTATCACTGGAGTTTTATGAAAACGATGCCGTTTGGATTTAGCAAGTTAATTTTAAGCTCCCTCACGCGTCTTCCATCAGTTTGTACATCACTCACCGTTTGCTGCTGGACGGAGGGTGTGAAGATTGATTTTTTAAATATTTCAGAGGTTAAAATGTGCAACTACTTTTTTCAAAGACTAAAAGTGACAATTGAATATACTTCCAGAAAAAAAAAATGTTATTAGCCATTTTGAAAGCAAATTAAGTCTTTTTCACACCATAATAATCGGCAATTTCAGACTTATATGAGGGAGGAACGTATAGATTACTCCTTACATCTATCTAGTAATCAATTTCAAGGATTAAGACTTTATTAATGACATCCACTAATCCAGATTGTATTAGGTGTAGTGTTTAGTAAAATTAGCAAAATAATATTAAGCCTAGCTACTAAGGATTTAGCCCAATAACTTAGACTATATTGTCAAATCATATCATGCCTTCAACTTCTATAATAATTTATGGGTACTAATTCAACAATAGATATGAAAACCAATCCAACTCGAATCATCTAGATTAACCTTTACGTGATTGAATGGGGAATTAAAATATTTACTTTAACCATTTACCATATGTACTAATGAAATTGTAGTTTTAGTTTTCTGAAATTTCAGATTAATTTTGAAAATATTTTTAGCAACCTACACCATGATTTATTTTCATTTGTATTGTATTCAAATTCAATGTTCAAATAGTTCAAGTTGCATTAGATTACATTGTGGGATTTCAAGAGCTTATATAGCCTTCCGAAGAAAGTCATTTGGTGCCTTGTTGCGGTAGTAACATAAATAGGTCATGGCTAACCTGGCAATAATAGTCGTGAGTTGTGGTTGGCCTGGCAATAACAATCATAGTTTGTAGCTAACATGGCCATAATAACGGTCACAAATCGTGACCACTATCTCCCTGTGTTTTAAAAAATTTAAATTAAAAAGTCTTTTCATCTATTTGTTTGTTAAAGTTAATCGTAAAAGAATCAAAATGTAATTTTACACACTATTTTGAAAAAACTAAAAAACATGAAAGACTGTTTGGCAATTTTGCCAGCCCTTCTATCTTCTTCATTGCACTAGCCACTACCACCATCCCTATGGAAGAACCCCAGCCGCTGCTCACTAAGTACCCATCTTCAAATTGAAGAACATTAGCATATGCTTTAAAACGACAACCCAGATGTAAATGATGAAGCAACTCCATAATTAACCAACATAATTTAATTTTCTCAAGCAAGCAAAACTTAATTAAACCTGATTGAGGAGTTTTGGTGGATGATATTGCAGTCCATTTGAGAAAAAAAGATAAGTGCTTGGTTGATGCCCTCAGCAACCAAAACACCCATTCAACAACATCTCTTGCAACCATAGTAGTGTTATTCTAGAATTTGGAATTGGAGAAATGCGGAAAAATATCAAAGGACTCCATTAGACTCATATCAATAGGTAACAACACAACGCACACGTATTTTTTTAATTATTTTCTAAGGAACAAAAAATACTATCTAGTTTTGTTTTCTAATCTATTTTTATTTATTTAGTATTGATTCTTAATTAAATATAAATTTTTTTAGCCACGTTTCACTCTCAATATAATTGTACCTCAACCATTCTCTTTCTTTTCCTTTCACAATTGAAAGGATTATAAACTGACTTTTGTAAAATTTTCCTTCTTTTAATCTATTTGCTGAAAAAATAAAAAAAAAATAAACGTGTTTTTAAAAGGGTCTGAAAAACGTGTTTTTAGAAGGGTCCGGAGTATTACTCTTAAAATGCATAATATTAGATCCCCTATAAAGTTTACACACATATGATATTAAAAAGCAAAGATTTAATCATTCATTTTTACAAACCATAGAAATGTTATAATAAAAATTAAAATAAGTGGAATTAATCATTAATTTTTATAAATTATAAGAAGTTTTCAATAGGAATAATTATTAGTTCATCTCTATAGTTTGATAAATTATACGATCTCATCCCTACACTTCTGTTTCATCATATTATCTAGTGAGTGGTTGCATCAAAAATTACATAATTCTACCAGCCAAATTATATGATTTCGCTTCGAACTTTCAGAATTTTTATTTTTTCACCCTAATTTGAACTTTATCAAAATTTCACGATAAACTTTTTCGAGATTGTGATAATATCACCCTAAGCTTAAATTTTTGTCCGAATTGAGAAAACATTTGAAACTATAGGGACTTTTAATTAGACAAACGAAATATCAATATCTTTATGTATTTTAATTACAATAAATTAGTATTTAGTAAGTTTATTATATTATCTTTATAAAAAAAGAGAGAAATTATTAGAAATTATAAATGTAATTGATAGTGAACATACAAATAAGAAAGTGGTTTTGTTTGATAAAATTGATAGGTGGAACACTTATCGCGGAGTAAAGAAGCAAAGACGTAACTAGCTCGGTCAGGCAAGAAGGGGCTCAAGCCCCATCTCCTCGTTGGATGTCTTTGTAGGTGTAGGTGTAGCTGAGCCCCTAGCTCGGTGGTGGCTTGACAAAGGAATTAATAGAAGCGAAGAAAGGAATAAGAGAAGTCGGCACGCGAGGAAAAAAGAAGAGAAGAGGAAGAAAGGATATTAGAACTTTTACCAGAACGCTACCGTTTTATTTATATTTTTTCAGAAAAAAAAAATTTGGTCCAAAATGATGCTATTTCATTTAAACATTTTTTTAAATAATTTGACCAATACAACCATAGATGTTAAAAAAAAAAATAAAAGGTAGACACGCAAAGCAAAAGCAAGACACATCAGGCTTGCGATTTGCATAAGAAAAGAAAGAAGGGAGAAGAACAGAGGGCCTCACCGCCACAGCCAAAGGTCTTATCTCACCACCGATCTGTCTTTCACCAAGCCTCTAATTTATTGGCTGGTTACGTCCCTGCAAAGAAGTTGTTATGTTTAATTTTTTTAATGAAAGTTGTCATATTTAGTTAAATCATAATTATAAAAAAAATTTTATTTATATATCCAACATCATATCATCTCTATAGGAAATAGCATAATCAACCAGCCAAAATATAAATCTAATTTATGTGCAAACAATTTGCATTATATATTATTACATCAACGTTAGATTTTTTTTCTCCAAAATCTATTAAATATGATGTAATATGAATCAAATTAGATCATATTTAATTAGTGAAATAGTGTGGTGTTTTGGTTAGAGTTTTTGAGTGCATAAGAACATGATAAGGGCGCCATCCTCTAAAGTGGAGAAAGCATTACAATTCATACATTGCATGGACAATGATATTTAATGGACATTTAGAATTTTATAGTATGTCAAATTATTTTTGAACACACATTTAAAGTAACAAATAAAATTATGACACGTACTTTATTTTTAAATAAATAAATTATTATTATTATTATATATATATATTTTTTTTTTTTTTTGGCCTACTATAAGGATATCTCTTAGTGGTGAATATTTAAAAATAATGTGAGATATGAACGTAACCTATATTCATCTACCTGTCCTTAACACTTTGAATGCTGAAAGGCAAACGTGTTGTTTATTTTAGTCATATATGTAGTACCCCAAAAAAAGTTGGGGGGCAAAGGATCTTCGAGGATAGCTCAAAATAATATTTCGTTCTTCTCGTGTTTCTCATCAAATTTAATAAACAAACAATAGTCTTTCCTTTTTTTGAAGCAAATTAAGTCTTTTTCACACCATAATAATTGGCAATTTCGGACTTATATGAATGAGGGAGGAACGTATAGATTACTCCTTACATCTGTCTACTAATCAATTTCAAGGATTAAGACTTTATATAATAATGACATCCATTAATGCAGATTCTATCCGGTCTAGGGTTTAGAAAAATTAACAAAATACTAATATTAAGCCTAGCTACTAATGATTTAGCTCAATAACTTTAAACAACTTGGACTATATTCTTAAATCATAGCATGCCTTCAGCTTCTATAATATTTTATGGGTACTATTTCAACAATAAGATGAAAACAAATCTAAATCGAATCATCTAGATTAACCTTTGCATGATTGAATGGGAAATTAAAATATTTACTTTAAGCATTTACCATATGTACTAATGAAATTGTAGTTTTAGTTTTCTGAAATTTCAGATTAATATTGAAAATATTTTTACCAACCTACACCATGATTTATTTTCTTTTGTATTTTATTCAAATTCAATGTTCAAATAGTACAAGTTGCATTAGGTTACATTATGGGATTTCAAGAGCTTATATAGCCTTTCGAAGTAAGTTATTTGGTGCCTTGTTGCATAGTACTAGTAACATAAATAGGCCGTGTCTAACCTGGCAATAACAGTCCTGGGTCGTGGCTAGCCTGACAATAACAGTCACAAGCGTGGCTGACATGGCCGTAACAACAGTCACAAATCGTGAACACCTTCTTGTCTGTAACGGTCACTTGTTGCCTTTGTTGGCTTGGGTCCAATTCAAGGTCTATTTCCAAATAAGGATCCAACATGCTCTGACAAAAATTTAGAATTAAAATTTGTGTTTAAAAGTTATGATTTTGCAGTTTTGAATTCATGTTAAATGCTCGTGATTAAATTAATGTTGTGGACACCTAATAATAAAATGTATTATGAAGTAAGATTTATTTCTTTAAAGAATAATTAATATTTCCAAAAAAAATCTTTTGGTATATCTTTTTGTTTTGAATTTTTAAATTGGACGAACAGAACATTCGGGCATATTCTTTAAAGAATGAATAGGATCTAATAATATAACAGTTCAAAAATAAAGGATGTAAACTTTTTTTCATAAAAGTAGGAGTACCTAAGAATAAATTTATTAAATATTTAATAAAGATACTTTTTTTTTGTCTTAAAATATTTAATAAAGATACTGATGACATATAGACATAGAATATGCTTGCGGCGAACCGCGAGGAAATGGAAATCAAAGACTGACGTTTAATATTGTTCGCAAATAATATAAGTCAATGGCAATTGCAGACTTTTTGTACCCCGGTATGCACTAATTCAAAGCGCATTCAGTAAAGTAAATTACGTTTTTTTAAAACTGCATGTGTTATAAATTTTAAAGTTAAAATTACCATTTCCTCCCTGTATTTTAACATAATTAACTAGTTTCTCCTTGTGTTTTTTAAAACGAACGATTTTCTCTCTGTATTTTAATAAATTTAAACTAAAAAATCTTTTCATTTATTTATTTGTTAAAATTAATTGAAAAAATATCAAAATATAATTTTATATACTATTTTGAAAAAACTAAAAAACATGAAAGACCATTTAGCAATTTTGCCAGCCCTTCTATCTTCTTCCTTGCACTAGCCATTGCCGCCGTTCCTATGGAAATACCCCAGCTGCTGCTCACTCAATATCCAACTTCAAATTGAAAAACATTAGTATATGCTTTAAAACAACAACCCAGATGTAAATGATCAAGTAGCTTCATAATTAACCAGCATAACTTAATTTTCTCAAGCAAGTAAAAATTAATTAAACTTGATTGAGGAGTTTTGGTGGATGATCTTGCAGTCCACTTGAGAAAATAAGATAAGTGCTTGATTAATGGCCCTCATGAACCAAAACACCCATTTAGCAACGTCCCTTGCAACCATAGTAGTGTTATTCTAGAACTTGGAATTGGAGAAATGCGAAAAAATATCAAAGGACTCCATTAGACTCATATCATTAGGTAACAACACAATGCACGCATTTTTTTATTATTTTTTAAGGAACAAAAAATATTATCTAGTTTTGTTTTCTAATATATTTTTATTTATTTAGTATTGATTCTTAATTAAATATAAATTTTTTAAGCCACCTTTCACTCTCAATATAATATTGTACCTCAACCATTCTCTTTCTTTTCCTTTCACAATTGAAAGGAATTATTTATTATAAACTGACTTTTGTAAAATTTGCCTTCCTAATTGTCTTTTTAAATCTATTTGCTGGAAAAAAAAAAATAAACGTGTTTCTAGAGAAGGGTCTGGAGTATTACTCTTAAAATGCATAATATTTGATGCCCTCTAAAGTTTAGACACATGGGATAAAATAAAATTGAGAACAATAGATCAAAATAGTCACTGATATGATGGAAATAAATGATAGAGATTTTACTGAATGAAAGGAGAAACTTCTCGAACCAAGAAAAAGATCCAATGACTTCGAAAAAATTTAACAAAGATCCTACAATATGGATTTAATTTTTACAAATTATAATATTTACTGTACGATATTAAAAAGTAAAAATTTAATCATTCATTTTTACAAACTATAGAAATATTATAATAAAAATTAAAATAAAGTGGAATTAATCATTTATTTTTATAAATTATAAGAGGGATATTATATAAAAATTCCCTATATTTTGACTATAACAACATTTTTCTCCCTGTTTTTTTTTTTGACAAAAAACTCCCTGCTTTATATTTTCGTTGATAAAAATTATCTTTTGTCTATTTTTTCTATTAAAATAACGGTAAAATGACCAAAATATAATTTTACAGACCCTTTTAAAAAAACTAAAACTGTTTTGAAAGTTTCCTATCTTCTTCCTCCCCTAGCCACCAACCGATCGGTCCAGCACTCCACCCTTCACCACCGCCACTTTCACCGATTAAGACACAAGCCGTAGCTAACAGAAATGCAATATCATTTTTAAAAAATAAAAAAACATACAAATGACGCCATTTTTTCTTCTATGCTTCATCTCCATCAAACATACTTTGTTTTTCATTTAAAACCTGAATATGTTTAAGAAATAGGGTATTGGAATCTCACTTGCATTACCCATATCCATGCCAAATCAAGTTTCCACTACCAGAATTAGATTTACACAAAAGTCAAAAAGCCAAATCCATTTAAACCTACAACTCCATTATGTAATTTACTCCAAAAGGTCAAAACCCAGAAAAAAAAAAAGAATAGATAAATTGCAGCAAGTTAATAGAGTTGCAAAGGTTGAAGATGGCAGAATGTATCAACAAAACTTGAAAAATGTCTATGCTAAGCTCTGTACAAACATGAATATATTTCACAAACATGGATTCTAATACTACAAATTGAAATTTCATTAATCATCCATTAACAAAATTTACAATAAAAATTCTGAATTCATAAATTGGAATTATGTCATTCACCAATAATAATTTAGTTATAGGAATCACCACAACAAATTAAATAAGGAGAAGAGCCAAATACCCAATGTCAAGCAAAACCCAACACATTGAATATATATCTATCAATTACTAACCTAAAAATGAAGAAATCTCAAAATTTTGAAACAGACTTCTTCAATGTCGATGATGAAGCTTCAGCTCACTCACTACTATATAGACTCACGACAAGTGACCAACGGAGCAACTGATAACGAAGCTTCTATGGGTGGCAGTGGCGGTGGCGGTGGCGGTGGCGGTGGCAGCGTGAGAAGGAGATGTAGTTGGATGGTGGTACTTGGTCTGGGGGATAGTGGTCATGATCGACGAAGCTTCTCCCTTCCTACAGAAGTTCAATTGAAGAAGAAGAAAGATGCAAAATAGACCAGATCGGAAAAAAAAAAAAAAAGATTTTGATGAAAAAAAGATCAAAGAAGGTTGGTTCAAGGTTGAAGAAAGACATGGTGGCAAATATTAATTCAGTCCTCATTTTTTCAGTTTTGATCGGTGAGGGTGGCAAATATCAATTCAATCATTCAACCGTTATTTTAACAGAAAAAAATAGACAGAAGGGTGTTAATGTCAACGAAAATATAAAGTAAGGAGTTTTTTGTCAAAAAAAAGACAGAAAGAAAAATATTGTTATAGTCAAAACATAGGGAGTTTTTATATAATATCCCATTATAAGAAGCTTTCAATAGGAATAATTACTAGTTCATCTCTATAGTTTGATAAATTATACGATCTCATCCTTACAGTTTTATTTCATCACATTAGTGGTTGCATCAAAAGTAACATAATTCTACTAGCCAATTATATAACTTCACTATGAACTTTCAGAATTTTTATTTTTTCACCCTAATTTGAACTTTATCAAAATTTCACCATAAACTTTTTCGAGATTGTTGTAATATCAACCTGAGCTTAAATTTTAGTCTGAAATTGAAAAACACTTGAAACTATAGGGACTTTTAATTCTACAAAGTAAATATCAATGGCCAAAGAAAGAAGTTTATAAAATCTAGGAACTAAGTTGAACTTTGCTCATCTTGTCTTTCAGGAAGATGAACAGGCAGCCGCACCACCGCCACCCCCACCTCCTCCGTCACCTGCTTCGCCCACACCAATCTAGCCTTCACCGAATGGGTTTTATGTTTTCAAATCAAAAGAGATATAGACAGTAATGACCTCAAAAACCTCGTTTCTATCTCTAACTATTTCGATTTTCTCACCAAAATTTCTTGAAAAAAAAACATCAAAGTAAAACAGAGACTGAACGAAAACAAAATCCAAGACTGTCAAAAAATAAATCAAATTGAAGGAAACAAAGAAGAAAGAATAGCTGAAGGAAGCGACGTTCATCAATCACTGGAACAAAGCAAATCGGAAGATGGGAACGGAAATCTCAGAATGGAAAGCAAGAAAAATATATAATCGAAGGAGAACTACATGCCTCTAAAAGAACATGTAGCTAATTTCTATCCCTTCTTTTAAGATTTTCTCTGGTTTCTCTCTAGCCAGAAAATGAAAATGCCCGATTCAAAAATCCTGTCCCTAATCATTCCTTCACTCTGCCTTTTGTAAGAAAAACGATGGACCAAAACTGATTGCCCTTCCCCTTTCTTGAAAAATGAAGCAATCGCGATTTGTGCTTGTTGTCCATCCCCAGTTTCGATTTGTGCTTTTTCTTTTCAGTTTTCACTAACGCGATGGTGTTATTTTTGTGAAATTTGGATGGAGGTGGATGAAGAGGGAAGAGGACGGAGGAGCGGCAATGGTGGCTGGCGGCCGGTTTTGGGTTAGGGTGGGTAGGGTTGATATTGGAGAAGATGGAGGAGCGGTGAATAGGTTGAACTTTGTTCATTTTAGTCCTTAAACTTTATAAACTCGTTTCTTTAGCCATTGATATTTAGTTTGTGTAAGTAAAAATATCTATATTTTCAAATATTTTTCAATTTTGGACAAAAAAATTGAGCTCGGGTAGTATTGCAACAATCTTGAAAAGTTTAGGATGAAATTTTGATAAAGTTCAGTCTGGGTGAAAAAATAAAAACTATAAAAGTTCATAGTGAAATTACATAATTGGCCTAATTCAACCGTTGAAACTTTTAATAAATTTACAAACGCGCCAAATTGATGATACTTTTAGAAATTTAATTGAGAGAAACGGGAAATTTAGGCCCTGTTTAGTTTTAGAAAATATTTTTTGTTTTCTTTTTTCAGTTTTTTTTTCCTTTCTCATGTTTTTCAATTTTATATTTTCCAAAATGGAAAACAGAATATATAAATAATGTTTGGAAAACACGCTAATAGTAGAAAACACGCTAATATTGGGAACATTGGAATGTTGGAAAACACACTACTATTGGGAAACATCATTTTATTGGGTTTTTAATATCGGTTATAAATTGAAAAATTAGAAAATAGTTTTCTAATTTTTTAAAATTGGAAAATTTTATGACTAAACGACAAACTCCAATTCCTATTTTTCTTAGAAAAATTTTCTGGAAAACAGACCATATTTTCCAAAACTGAATAGGGCATTAACTTCATTATGATCTTTTCTCTTGCAACATAGTTGGAAGACCTTGGACCTGATTATCCATTCCCCATCTGTACTCTGTACTTCAAACTTAAATAGTAATATTTTGATATTAAATGCACTCAAGTTAATTAAAAGTTTGTTATAATTTTTTTTGTTAGTCATTATTATTATTATTATTATTTGAATTTGAAGTGTGACTGACGAAAATGAAATTTCATTCTAATAAGATAAAATCACTTTTCTATTTTTGTCATCAATATTATTTGCATTTTACAAATTTTTGCAATTTATCTCTTTTTCAATAAGGGTAATATAGTCAACTTGGTGCATAATTTATTGCAAACAAAGTATATTAATTAATTTTTTTTAACAATAAAGAAAGATAAATTGACAATTATATTTTAAGAGGATGGAGTGAATCTTAATTTTTTTTTTTTTCAAACATAGGAAGTAAATCTTAATTCTCAAATGTTTGAACTTTTACTCTACATTCAGCTTCTGTTTTATTCGATTATGTAAGAAACAATGGGAATATTTCTTAATTCTTTAATTTTGTACACTAGAAATTAACAATTTGTAATGTAAGGAGTGAATTATTTAATGAAACAAAAAACAAGGATGATATAGTCTAAATTGAAAAATAGAGTAATGAAACAAAACACAAGGATGCTTAACCTTTTTTTTTTTATATAAATCTAAGAACTTTTTAATAATTATTGGCTTTTTTTTTTTTTGAACGAATTCGTAAACATGCTCATTGAAAAGAAGAAAGGGTTTAAACGTAAATAATTAAAAAACGAGGATTTAATTAGAAGATGGAGTCCGCTTTTTAGCGCCAATAAAAATTAAAGAAGGAAAAGAAGAAGAGACCCTAAAATCCAAAATCCTAATGTGTGATGGAAGTGAAGCTTAGCCAGAAAATACATTTCTCTTTTCTTCTTCACAA
Organism: Croton laevigatus; assembly: GCA_949640765.1. Classification (NCBI taxonomy): domain Eukaryota; kingdom Viridiplantae; phylum Streptophyta; class Magnoliopsida; order Malpighiales; family Euphorbiaceae; genus Croton; species Croton laevigatus. The sequence continues at coordinate 12,757 of CATIWJ010136672.1, read as the reverse complement.
ACCAGATTTCGTCTCTTTGCCTTACTGGTAATCTTACTTCTCACTTACTTTCTTTGCATTTTAATTCGTTTCGTAATTTTTAACTCTCATTATTGTTAGTTTATGCTTAAAATCGTCGATTAAGAGCAAAAAATCATTCAAGAACCACTTTAAAGATCTTGCTGAGGTATTGCTTTTTATGGGTTTCATTCAGCTTTCAATTTTCTTTTCGTTTAATTAAAATTTTTGTAATACATGGAAATTTTGTGTGACAGAGCTGTAAATATCATATTCTGGAAATGTCAAAGCCAAAGGATCATACCTCCAATAACAAGTGCTTGATTCATGTCGTCAAAGAGTATACTCCAATTCTTACTATATATATATATATATATATATGCTTTTAATTTGAATTAATTTATGATTCTATTTTGTAATCTTTCCAAAATTCTATATTGGTAATCCTATTCTTGGCTAAATTAAACTTATGGAAAGTGAGAGCAAAAAAATAAGAATCCAAGAAAAATTAGTAGATATGACATTTAGATGTGAAGTTGCTGTTTTGGGCTACAAGTATGGAATTGTTGAATATTTGAATTTTAGGACTTTTCATTTGATTCTTCTGTAATGTCATGAAATTTTAAGGGAAAATGCTGAAGATCATTAATTAATAGTTCTTTCATGGCTTTGTTTTTGCGTTCTATATCTGATGAGTTGTAAAATTGTGAAGGGTAGTGGTGAAACAGTGGAATCAATTTCACAGAAGTATGGAGTATCTATTGATTCAGTAGCAGCAGCTAATAAATTGGATTTGGATCTTCTTTTTAATGGCCAGTTCCTTAAGATTCCTTCATCTGTATCGGTAAGCAGAATCACAAAATCTTTTATGCACAATCAAGCACGAGCTTGGTCATCTCTATCTTGTTTACAGCTCTATCAGAAATCACTAATTGTGCATCTGATCTATGGAATTGCTGTTTGAATCAGCACAAGACCAAGAAAAGAAGGTTCTCTCTCCATAATCAGCAAGAAATATCTAAGGATTCGTTGAATGGCTCGGATGGTTTCATTAATCAAAAACCCATGGTCATGCTAACTTCTCTTGGTTTACCAAATGTAAGAAATTTTTTATAACATTTGTTCCCCTTTTGTAGAATTATCATATCCAGTTATCAGAGTTCTATTCCACCTTCTTTTGTCTTATAAGTTCATCCATAGTAATCACCTCAACAGGCATGTGTACTCCATAATCGAGCCAAATGCACTGGTTTTTTTCTAGTTCTGGTTCCCCTTATTGCATTTTGCATCAAATGCATAGTCGGTGCCTTCCACTCACGAGTTCAAAGGGATACTGAACTCCAAACTTCAGATGCATCAACAGAAAATCATCAATACGGGACTAGAAATACGCGCTGGAAATCTGTCTTGATTGACACCGAGGGGCCAAATCTTGATTCTCATATGGGACTACATTCCAATGTAAGCATTGCATTTCAGTAATCTTGATTGTGCATATTTCGCTGTTCTTTCCAATCATAATGCAGAGTGAAATGTCAATGCCATGAAAGAATGTTTGAATTTTATAAAATTTTCTTCATATTATATTTTGCCATAAAAACCATATATCTGTAGTGTCATTAGTTGTCAAAATAAACAAATAATTAAAATCTTACAAGAGAATCAACAGAAATTCTTGGATTCTGCAGAGTACTTCAGAAGACGAAGACTCGAATTTACTCGAAGATATGTCTCCTGCTGCATACAGCAAACTTGAAAATGATTATCAGAAATTCCTATCAGAATGCGGAATTAGTAAATCTGGATACTGGAGAGGAAGTGTTAATCAATGACACTGTCATCTGCAGATATTGAATGCCTTTGTATAGTGCTACATTTTCCTTTTTCCTGGTCATCATGTACATATATATATAGGAATGGTATTGCTTGTTAAAAAAATTAGCGATCTGTTTGACTGTGGATATGTGGCTTTGGATCTATAGCAAGTTGTGAAAAGAAAATCTATATAGCAAGTTGTGAAAAGAAAATGGCATGATGAGTGTCAAGAATACTAGATTTTCCTTTTATTTTTTTTTTTTTTTCCACGAAATTGAAAATTTTTGCAGACAAAGGTAATATCGTGTTTAAGATTCAACATGTGAAGGCTAAATCCCAGAGAATGCATAAATTTGGATTTATGTTTTACTATGAACAAAACTAAACACTTATCATATAAAAATTGGGGCAAAAAAATCTGTACATACCCCACAAACTTGCATTTTCTTGTTGACAATAGAACTTCCATTTCAGCTTCTGCAATTTGTGTTTTGCTAATTTCAGCAAAATTTAAATTCCAGAAAAAACATCATGTTAAGGCTATCGCTATTTCTTGTAATTTCATGACTAAAATGTGTTAATTTTACCCTGAAACAAATATTAACAACTTAATAGAGTGTTATTGATATTCATTCAGGGTACTATAACAAAGGCTAAGATTTTGATCTTAATTTGAAAAAAAAAAAAAAAAATTACTCTGGACAAATTTTTGGCAGAACAATGATCCGATGAAATCAAAGTTACAAAAATTACGAAAAGTAAAAACAAGATAAGATCAACAGTACATTCTCAACGGACACGACGAACTTTTTCTTCCTGTCCTAACCCAAGTGATTTCCCAGCATTTGCAATTCCTTCAGGATCTGCATGACAACACCACCACTAATCAATATATCTAAACCCATATGCAATACATATAGCTCTGTCTATACATCTTCCGTAAACTAATTTACCAACAATCACCATAAGCGAAATTTACAAGCAAGAAAATAGTTTGTAAATGGAGCTTGAAAGCATGCAAATGAGGTCCATTTCATCATTTATCAGCAAGAACCTGAAATTTTCCCTTAGACTGCACAAATTAGAGTAAATTTATTGTTCCTAATTATTTACTTGTGATATACTTGCAGCATCTAACCTATCTGGATTGTCCATGTGAGCAAACATACACGTCTTTCATCCTATGTAGAGTTGTAAACGAGCCAAACTTTGGCCTTATCAAGCCGAGTCTGAAAAAATTTAACCAAACTTGATCTCAATTCGAGCCCAAGAATTGGGCTCAACCCCTTTAAAAAAAATACAACAAGATGGATAAATTTTGTACGACAAATGTAAGACTAGCGATACTATATGAGGGCTGATTTTGAACGTGGCAGAAATATACATGTTGAGAAGAATGTGTGACAATAAAAGGTTGAACAATATTAGGCATATTAAGCAAGGAAGCAAAAGTTAGCAATAAAGTGATAAAATGACAACTTATATGGTATGGGCATGTCTTAACTAGTCCTCTACATGTCTCAGCTCGCAAATGTGATATGTCGATGGTGGAGTATGTCAAGAGAGAAAAATATAGACCTAAAGCTATGTGGAGGGAAATGCTAGGAATTATGGAGATCATATATCAGTGAGGATTTAGTCTGATATAAACCAAAATGGAGACATGGGATCCATGTTATTGGGCAGACAGAGATTTTTAGAGCAATCTTTCTTATCTCAGCGGATAACATTTAGGCAATTCATAGAGTCAACCCAACTTATTTAGGACTAACACTTAAGTTGTTGTTCAATTGAATTCCACAAAGTTTCCTAGAATTTATTTGGAATTTCATATTTTCATATAGTACCACAAACAAAAAATACTCATATCACACAACTTTGAATTCAACCTTATGAAATTCAATACAACTAACCCCAATTCTATAATTAGCGAAAGAAATTTACAGTATAGCAACCAGGGTGTTTCACACCAAATAAATTAACAACTTAAAAAAACTAACTTTTAAACAGATATTTCTTTGTTCAAAGATCAATGGACAAAGAATTCCTCATCCACATATTACATTTATTGAAAAATTATATTAAAATCTTCAACACCAAACAAAAATCAAAGCAGGCGAAAAGGCTTACCGAAGAACTGAGTAAAAATGCGTGTGAAGAAGCTCAAGTTGCGGGAGACATTGTATGCCATAGCAGGCGGAAGAGGCTTCACGATTGTATCAATACTGAACACTCTTTGAAGGAACTGAAACGTAATTAAATCAAAATTAACAAATTATCAACAAAGAAACTCTGAATTATTAGGTATAGAAGTAGAACCTGAAAGTTCCGCTGGAAGCTATATCGCAGTTCAGGATCGAGCTCGAGAAGATCATCGTCCTCGTCATCGTCAGCTGGACGATTTTTGTTCTTTTTGCCAGGGACGTGCATAACGGAAGTGGAGCCGGGCTGCTTCGTAACTTTCAGTTTGGCGTCTTTGAATTTTTCGGCCTCGCCGTCTTCGCCCCTCCATGGTGCTTTAGATAGCAACTCCTTCTTTCCCTTTGCCATTTTCACCACCGATTATAGGTCTCTATCTATGCGGCTGCTTCGCCCACGAAGAATTTGAATTGTGTGTAGCAAAGAAAGCAGCGTACGGAGAGAGAGAGATAAGAGTCGCAGTGGACATACAGAACAATGGATGTTTGGTTGCTTGGATAACTTTATTCTCGGTCCTTGGTTTTTCCAAAATCAAGGCCCAAGAGGCATGTAGGCGTTGTTGGATTCAGGTTAGTTTGATTCGAACCAGAAAACCCGACCACCCAAATTATTTGAATTAAACAATTCAGATCGAATCCGATTTTATTTCGGCTTGAATTCCGGTTTAGCCAAAGTCAGATTGGGGTTCGAGTTTTGTCGTTTTGCCTCTTTCTTTACTTCTTTTTTTTTTCAAAAAAGGGAAGCCTCCTTAATTAAATTGGTTTTAAATTACATGAAAACTGAGAATGAACAAACGAAAGTAGGAGTTCCTGCAAACAACAGTTGTTTGCCATCGAGACCGATGATTACAATACCATCTATGAGCTTCTTGAGAGAGAAAAAAAAATAGTAAGTTGCATTGCATACATATTGGATTGGTGAATTATAGTAATTTGATTTTAGATTATTAATAACATGAATTAGACAAGAAAAAAGAAGTCATAACGTCAAAAATGTTGGATTGGAATCTCCCTTTTGTAATTATGGTAAATATAGCTACATTGTTTGGCAAAAAAAAAAATATATAGCTACATTGAAAATAAATATAAATAACCTCCCAAGCACATCAAAATAAAACAGAAAACTCTAAATTTCCGTAGCAAAGAACAAGAAAATACTGCCAATTCTTATTGCATCAATATAATTTAAATGTAATGTATTTCATGATTTTATTAAAAAATAAAAAATCCATTGTTTTCTCAATTTTAAATCCTTATATAATTTGCTTTATTTGGAATGGAATTACAGAGTTTTTAACATCTACAAATTTTACATACAATAGATTTTTCACATTTTATTAATCGCACCTAATAAATTGAAATGTAAAGTGAATATAATATAATGTGAAAAGTCTACCTAAACAAAAATATCAGATTAAAGAAAACTTAGACCAGATTTAATTTTTTTTTTCCCCCAAAAAGTATATTCATATATTGGAAAAATGAATTATTTTGAAGATTGGAAATATAAATTGATTTGTAGAAAATTAATTAGGACAGAAAGATCGAGCCAAACGGGTCCGATGACTAGGAACCACGAAATGCCTAATTCTTCCTTCTTGTTCAACCATATATCCTTCGCAAAGAAACGCCTTAGAAAATTTATCTTCCACAACCCTATCCACATCATGAACAAACACATCAGTCTCACCGCTTTCTCTGTTCCTCGCCATCAACCCCGCCGTGTAAATCGCCGTCATCCTCCCCGGCGCTTCATCGTGATACCCAGTTGGCGCATCCACCATTATCAAATCCCACTCAATATCATACACATCGCTAGGAAACCCTTTGAGAGCAAGTGGACATTTTGAAAATCTTGGATCCCCAACAACTTTACACTCTTCTCCCATCCCCGTCTCCATTAACCCATCTGCTTGGTGCACTTTAGTATCGTAGCTCACATGGTATGATTCCAAACTGGGTAATTTTGCTTTTATTTGTTCAATCCAAGCTTTGTCTTCTTCTAGAAAAACTGTTCTGCCGCCATGGTTGAGTGATGTCCACATTAAACTGTCATGGCCGAGACCGAAAACTAAGAAATTGCAGGGTGATTTTTTTTCAAGAACTCGGAGTGATACTGAAATTTCTTTGAGAGTTTGCTGTGGGGTTATGTTTGTTGTTACATAGTGGACTAATGCACTGGCTAATGAAGGTGGGGTTTTAGTGCATGTTGGAGTAAGAGGAAGTGTGGGACATGAAATTGAAGAAGATGATGATACTGCTTCATCTTCTTTTGTTGAATTTGATAAATGGGGTTTCGGTGATGCGGATGAGAGATTTGTTTGAGAAGAAGAGAGATTTGACCAAACTATGAAGAGAAAGAGAGAAATGAAGAAGAAGCAAATGAGGGTAAGCTTGATGTTAACGGGAGATTGGGTTTTGGACCTCATTTGGTTGATCCAAAGGTGTTTGATGAAATTCCTGTGAGAGAACGAGAGAAAATGAGGGATGAAGATGAGAAGAAAGAGAGATGAGGCGAGTTTGTTGAGAATGGTGTATGTTAAAGGCATGTGAAAGAAGGTGGGGAGTACGTGTAAGGAGTTGGGACAATGGCATTACTATTAAATTTTGTTGTTTGTTAGTAAAAGGGGTTGTCAAAAGGAGGAAATTCAGGATTGATTGATTGATTGCTATTATCATTATCATTTATGTGAATTACTATTATTTTTCCTTTTGATTTTTTTTTTTTAATTTTTCCATTTGATTTTAATTGAGTGGCCAAAGCTAAGTAGTATATGAAATTGAATTTTTTTTCTAAATTCAGTATTCTTTGTATTAATTTTAATACTAACTCATTTTATTCATAGCTATTCAACTTTAATGTAGAACCACGTAAATGATTCATAATATTAATACTTAGAGTGATATCCCTATACCTTAATTATTGCAGTATTCTCTTCTTCTTGCTGCAATGCAAATGGATACTGCCTCTGTCTTTTGGGTAGTTTACATTTTCTTTTGGGAGTGTTTTTTTTTTTTTATTTACATTTTCATTTATAGTAAATTTTGTAATTATTTATTATTATTTATTTTTATTGGTATTGGTGAAAAAGTAAGTTATGTAAAGGATTAGTAATTATTTATTATTATATGTGTATTGGTACTGGTGATTTCTTGGTATTTATGTTTTCAGGGTATAAAGAATTCAAAAAGACGAAGGTAGTAGTTAAAATAGAAATAAAATTATTCGAATAATACATATAATATGTTTAAATTTTTTCTAATTACAAGTTTTGAGTTACAAGGAAAGAAAAGGGTTAAATGGATCCAGCATTGCCTCAAAATATGTAACCTTTAAAAAAGATGATGCTTCATAATTTACATTTTCAATGTTATAGGTACTTCTTGTTAATTCTATATGATGGTTTTCTAGCTCAAAGCTTGCTTCTATGGGGGAAAAAACAATAGAAATGTTATATTTAAAATTTAATGGATTCGAGCCAAAAAAAAGTATGAATATTTGAACTTAGATGGAAAGGGTGAGCATCTTTCTTTGGTTAGACATTATGATGGTAGATTTTAAAATCACTTATTATTTAACTTGGTTGGGGCCACGACTACCTAATCATATGCCCATGCTCCAATCAACTGTGTATTGACCATTTCCATCACCATTATCCTACTAACTACAAATTTTTTAATAATTAAAGCTTATAAAATTGTCGATCATTACCAAACATGGTGGTTATCCTATAATTTAAGAAAAGGATAGAATGTCGAAATTTAGAGTTCAATTTATATTATTCACATTAGTAGCACTGATTTGGGCACTAATTTAGTTTAAAAAAAAAAAAAGTTGTAAAATTAGTTATCATTGAACTTTTAAAGTTATTGGATGAATTTAAATTAATTATTCAAATTTGGATTTATTTCTTATGCGAGATGATTACAATTTCATGTGTAACTTTCTTTGTGAAAAATTTAAAAGAAAATCTTGGAAATGAAGGAATAATTATTGAGAATTTCTTATTTAATCGTAGAAAAGAAGCAAGTAAGATTAGCAAGTTGGTGGGATGATGCAGACAAGAAAGCAACAAAGTTTGTGATTGGTACAAATAAACGGTGGGTAGAGCTGTCACTATTGTTGAATAATTTTCGGTGTAAACAATTAATAAATAATGAAAGTGTTCGCTGTATTGTTAATAAAATGAATTTTTCCTAAGTAGTATTTGTTAATTAAACGCTTATAATTAATTAATATAAGTTCAAATGATATTGGACGTAACATTGTTCCAAGTTCGAAAGCTGAGTTGGAAATTGTTACAACTTTTCGTTTTTGTACAAAATAGTGTAATTTAATTATGACTTCTAGAGATTTTTGTTTGGTTTTATTACTTTTGGACAACTGTTTGATCTGAGTTGCAGAGGGGCTGGCTTCAGTAACAAAATTTTAATTTTCAATAAATTAAAACTTACGCTAAAATTAAAAAATCACAACCAATAAAAAAATGTTCCAACTAAATGGGGGATTGATAATTGATATGTTGGTAAGAGTTTACATGGCCAATCGGGTCTGAACTGCGTTGCATACACCCCACCCCGTCAGCAATAACCACTGCCGAAAGGGTTGTGCATCGGTCAGGTTCGGTTAACCTGAAAAATGAATTTTTTTTTATATTAAAATTTGAACCGAACCAATCAACCCTACTAAACCGAATCGAACACATTAGTTTGTTTCGTCGAGCCCCGACATTTTTAACAAAAAAACTAAAGAAAATTTTTGATTTTTTTTTTTTTGTTCAACCCAAACTAAAATTTGATTTTTCTTAAATCATAAAACCAAATCGAACCGATCAATCCGATTAAACCGAACCAAACATGTCGGATCGGTTTGGGTTTTGCACACCCCTAACTACCGAATCGAAATAGTGGCAAAACATAATCTAAGAGCATTAAGCATATGCAATTGTGGTTGGGCTAGCCATGGTTCTAGAGCCGTCAATTACACCAATTATAATTTTGGAACTGGCGTTCACAGTTTTATGTTAGAACTTTAATTGAACTGCAGGCCAACAGTTCCTTAACGGTTTTGAAACCAATAGCTCATAATTTCACTTCTATTTTTTACTATTTTTTGAGCAACGGTCAACCGCCAATTTTAGCTGATTCATTCCCCGATTGCGACAGATTCAACCATCGATTACGACTAGTTCAAACGCCGGTTACGGTTCCAATTTTTATGGAATCAGAATCAACCTATGCTGCCATGATTGCAATTACAGTTTTTCACAGTTTCGATTTTTGGCTATTCCAATTTCAATTATTGAAGATTCAAACGTCTCGAACTTTATTTTAGCTAGGCAATGAATTGTCCTACTATATATGTTTTTACTTTTAATAATAAAATAATATAAATTTAACTAAAAATAAAGTTATAATTTATGCGTAACAGGACAATATTATTGGAAGAAGCGCTATAAATGAGCTGAGTAGTTCAGTGCTCAACTCGTTTAATAAACAAGTGAGATCGAGCTCAATTTTCGAGCTCATCAAATAAACAAGCCGAACTCAAACAGGTCAATGTTTGGCTCGTTTACGGCTTTATGTGCAAATGAGTCGAGCGGCTCGGTGCTCGGCTCGTTAAATGCTCACTTATTTAATAAACAAGTCGAACTCGTCAAATAAATGATCCGAGCTTGAGCAAGTCAATGCTCGACTCGTTTGCAGCCCTAATTAGAAGACATTTGAAAGTTATCTCTTATTTGGAAATGGGAACAGGGAGATGAAAATAAAGAGCGGAAAATTTGAAGTTAAAACAACTTTAAACAAGAGAGGAAGGAAAATTTTCCTTCCATTCTTATTCATCAAAAAATATGATGAAAATTTAAATAGTAAATTATATTATAATTTTCCCTCTTATTTTCCTTGCACCCTAATCTTATGTAAAGAAGAGAAAGCAAAATAACCAAATTCCAAAATTTTTCTCTCCCTCTTATTTTTCATTTGTATTTTTTTTTTCCCACTCTTAAAAATATCCAAACAAGGCGAGCCAACCATTTGGCATTTGCTTCAAACATCTAGCAATTCCAGCATTGTTCATGCTGAATTTTGCACATAATTTTTAAGGAAAAGTAACATTTTCCCCTCTCAACATCCATAATCAACTATATAATATATAGTTATATTGAGGAGTATTTTTTAAAGGAAAAAAAAAATCCAATTCCTATAAAAATAGATATGAAAGAAAAATAATTCTCACAACCTGCTAGACTCTCTTTACAAGAAGAACCCAAGAACATAGTTACACGCACGCACACACACTCACACACCTAAAGGGAGCAGGAGATTTTTTGTTATAACTTGTATGGAGTGGGGTTTGAACATGCCACCTCCACATACAATACCCAAAACCTTATCACCATACCACCCCAACCCCCCTAGTACCCATCCAGCTTGAGGGGCCAAATTTGCTTTAGTGATAAAGCAAATTCAGCTTGGAAAAAAATAAAATTACAATTTCATCACCAAGCTTTTGTAATATTAATATTTCATTATAAGATTTTTACATAATTTTTATAAAGTCACTATAATTTGGTAATTCTATCATTTTATAAGAAATATATTCCATAAATATACCAAAAAGGAAGAAAATTGACAGGATATTTTATGAATATATATAAAAAAACAAATTGAGAAAATGACTGGATAGTTGAACGACGTCAAAGTGTATTGATTTTACAGCAATTATGCACAAATCATGTGATGAAATAGTAATATTAACTAAACTTCAATGATAATGTCGCAATTTTTCCAAAAAATAAATATGGTATATTGATCCAGTAATTTTATTTAATATATATATATAAATCATTTTTTCAAAGTTCCAAACTTTGTTGAGAAAATGCAGGAAGACCCGTTAAAACTTTTGCACGAAATGCGCCATTTTTATTTTTAATTTCCATTTTCTAAAATAAAAACACACAACAATCAAAAAAAAAAAAAAACTTCAGTATCTTCAACAATGGTAATGTTAGATTTTACTTTATTAGATATTTGTTTTTAATTTTGTTGATTTTGATGGGAAACAAGAAATCTGAGGATTATGAGGTTTTGATTTCAGATTCACTTTGTTCTTCTTATAAGTCGGCAAGGAAAAGTAAGATTAACCAAATGGTATTCTCCATATTCCCAAAAGGAAAGAACTAAGGTAATCTTTTTTCTCTTGTCATCGCTTTTAAGGTAATATCATAATATGTAATTGTTGAAAGCTTATGTTTGGTAAATTTGGCAAAGATAATACGAGAGCTGAGTGGCATAGTACTGAATCGAGGTCCTAAACTTTGCAATTTTGTGGAATGGAGAGGTTTAAAAGTTGTTTATAGAAGGTTTAATCATAACTCTTTAACTCTCATCTTCCTTTTTTTGGACTAATAGAAAAAAACAAAAAAGAAATCCTAATACTAGTAGTATTATTGTTGATTAGGTATGCGGGCTTGTATTTCTCCATGTGCATAGATGAAGAAGATAATGAATTGGAGGTTCTTGATATTATCCATCATTATGTTGAAATATTGGATCGTTACTTTGGCAGTGTACGTTATTATTCTTCCTAAAATCTTAATTAATGCAATCTATCATAATTAAGTGATTATTAGTGTGTTAAACATTGAAGTAATTATTAGTTTAATCGTTAGTGTATTGATATAAGTAACGCCTTTGAATTTTATGTAGGTCTGTGAATTGGATTTGATATTCAATTTTCACAAGGTATTATTGCTTACATTACAATTAATTTACTTGAAAGCTTATTGAAATTTTTCAAAAAGAAATAAAATGAATTAGCAGGCTTATTATATACTAGACGAGATTGTGATTGCTGGTGAGCTTCAAGAATCAAGCAAGAGAACAGTAATTCGACTCATGTCCACACATGTACGTTTCCTATAATCACAACACAAGCATAGCTTATAAGTATATTGAAAATATAGTATGTTTTAAATACATGCAGGATTCATTAGTGGAGATGGCAAAAGAGCAAAATAGTTCAATAAGCAATATGCTTGCACAAGTCACCAAATAGAACCACAGCAACAACATTTTCCACCATCCTATTTTATTTTTTAAATATGTAGCTTAATACTAATTTTTTCATTATTAAAAAAATTTGAGTGTTTCTTCGTAGTTTTGACAATACTTCGAATATATATACATACATATGATCCAAATGGCAACAAAAATGAGTGAATTTGTTTACTAATTAAAATTTGGTTTGAATGGAAGTTTTTAAAGAAGCTAAAATGAAGAGGATAACTTTTATAGTAGCTTGATCAATAACTTTTGTTTTACATTCGCTTCTCTGATTCATTCAAATTTGGTTCCAACCACAATTTATAACTGGAGTTTTAGATTTAATTCAAACCGATATTTGAATTTTTTAGAACTCATTCAAAATTGAATTTTCAAGTATAATCCAATTAAAACCTCACAACACACCATCCATACAATTAATAAAATAAGTAAATTATAGCATTTTCTTTAAATATGGCTGTTACTCTTCATTTTTTTTGTTATGCTGAAAAGATATAAAATATTTTAGTCACGTTGCGGGAGTAATATTTCTGGTTCAAGTATAACAATCTTCTATTAAAATTTAATTTATGTCCTATGCTTATTTAATGCACTATTCGTAAACCACCTTGTAATTATGTTTAAAAGTTAATGTTATTTCACATTAAGTGACGAACTTGAAGTTATTCACATAATATGCC
>CATIWJ010136664.1:0-20878 GCA_949640765.1 Croton laevigatus | reverse complement strand
GTACCGATGATGGAGGTAGAAAAAAAACAGAGAAGATGAAAAGGATGTGAGGCGGAACAAAAGAGGGAGGCGCGGTGGAAAAGAGTAAATTTAGGGTTTTGACATTTTATTATTTACCGACCGATTTAAATTCGGTTGGTAACATCTAAATTTACCGACCGATTTAAATTCGGTTGGTAAACCGAAAAATATGAAACAGTTACCAACCGAAATCATTCGGTCGGTAATCAAACGGTTGGTAACCGTTTGTTAATCGGTCGCTATTAATTTTATTCCATTTAGCCAAATTTCAGTTGCTATTCGGTTGTAAATCGGTCGCTAATTACCGACCGAAATTATACGGTTGGGAATCGATTGGAAAATTCGGTCGGTATTATTTTATTTTCTTGTAGTGTATATATATACACTATCATAAATAATGAAAATACAAAAATAAATTATTAGTAGAATCACATATTAATTGATAAAATTATGTAAACCATGCATCGCGCAGGTTTACGCCTATTATTTATATAATTATAAAGGTATACTCTTTCTCATAATAACCTTTCTGGTCCCATATGCCTATTTTATATATAATTATGAAGGTATACTCTTTCTCATAATAACCTTTCTGGTCTTATTCTGCCTTGTCTTAAATCGATGAGTTATTGGTCTAGACAATTTAATACAACTCAACAATTAATTGGAGTTTACAAATAAGAATGCGTCTTATTCTTATCAACCATGAACGCTCCAATTATTTTCAGGGATTGTTCTTTCTTGCAATAAATTATCAGGAGAGATTCCATAAGAAATTGAAGATCTTTACATAAATGAATATGTTGAACTTATCATACAATAGTTTGACCGGACCAATATATAAAACACTAAAACAGAGAGGGGTGTCCATCTTTGTTCTGAAACCACGTCACATTGTGCCTAATTACAACGTTTTCTTTTTTTTTTTTTTTTGTCCTTTCCTCTATCTTTCTGTCGTTTGCCATTTACTGCTTTCACTCATCTTTATGGAATCAAGCTCATGCTCGCACGGACGAAGCCATGTAGGGGCCGTTGGAGGTGTTGGGCCCCATGGAGTTTTTGGAAAAAAATGAGAATCTTGGGCCTGCCGGAATTTGCAAAGGGGAGCAACGGAAGAGATCGTCGGAAAGAAAGAAGAAGGAGAAAGAAAGGAAGGAAGGAAGAAGAATGGTTGAAACGGCGCCTTTGATTATAAAATGAAACGCACCGTTTCAGTTTTTAGTACTTGTGATGGGCCTTTCATTTCTGTTCCTGATAGAGTCGAAGCTCCTTCCAGTCTTGTTAACATATTTAAGGAACTTAAGCAAGATCTTGGCTGTACCATTCCCTCTCATGGTAATCTAGAAAGATGGGCGATTCAGGTTTGGTTTTTTCTTCAATTTCTTTTCCTCATTTTGTAATTTATCCTATGATGTTCCCTTTCCACTTTTTTAGTGCTTGAATCTGAATGTGGTGAAGTTGGTTTCTACAAAGAAAGGTTAAATACATGGGATTTTACTTCACATAGAAAGCCTGATTTTTTTTTCTTATGTTGCATTTCCTAGGTCATAATAAAAATCAATATGTAAGATGCATTTAGTTCAATGACTCTGATGCACAAACTATCATTTTGAGCAGGTTTTAGTATCTTAAAGGAGAAGAAAGTTGCATTTTCCAGGAGATCTCAACAGCTCAAATTTTGTCAAGATTTTATTTTTCCTTGAGTGTTATTTTGCTAATTATCATGCAAGGGCAGGGAGAAAATGAGATGATTATTTTGAAGTTTGCATGTATGACACTTACCCTTTAATCTGCATGTGGGAGAACGCCTGGGTTACTAAATTGTAAGACATTGTTACTGACTCTGCTATGTGCATTCTTCTTTCTCACCAAAGATTTAGCCATTTTAAGAAGACTATTTTGATTTTTAGTTCATATGTGTGATTCTTTACAAGGAAAAGAAAAGTGGGATAACACGTATCATTTTGACTTTTTTTTGGCAAAGATATCATTTCATTAACTAAAGCTTTCTTACAACCAGAGCACTAAACTCCATCACAAACCACCACCCAACTAAAAACCGGAGCATTAAGCTCATAAGACTAACAATTAAAATATTAAAAGAAAAAGACATAGCAAGGAACGAAAAATTTCCTGGCCACGTCACTTCATACTCGTCATCAAACTCATGAAGTAAGAATGTGGCTTTTACATTACATCACTTCAATTTGGAGTAATATGGTTTGTTCTCTACTGTGTAGAGATAATGTCTTTTTTAGACGAAATGAACTGAGAGTATAATATCTTAAGAAATGAAAAACTTGAAAGTATATTTTGAAAAACAGGACCTAAAAGTACATTTACTAAAATGTTGAGAATCTGAAAGATAATCCCCCGTAATTAAAATGTGAATGTTTTGGTAATCAAGCTTCTTAAAAATAAAAGTTTCTTACTGCAACACTGGGGAGTTTTACTTCCACTTCCACATGAATTAGAAAATCTGTTTATATTTGCAATAGGATTAATATTCTAGTTTGGCTAAAAAAAAAAAAAAAAAGATTAATCTTCTACGAATAGAGACACACGAGCTAAAAATAAATATATTAATTTAATAACGTATTATCAGCATGATTAAAAATGGATTTTCATGCAAGTTAATAATATTATATTATTGTTTCTACCCCAATTGACTTTGGTACAATCCTCAGTGCAGCTTCCTGCTCTAATTAATTATTTAAGCTTTCCACAACAGATTTATTTTAATAGCCTTATATGGTTCTAATTAGACTGTTTGTTAGTCAATTATACATTTAGGGATTTTTCTTGAATTTGTTATTGGGATAATAATTTATTAATTTATACTGAGATCATCTTAATTTTTTATAAGAATATATAAGTTGATATTCATTATTCATATTTTAATAGATCATGATATATTTTTAATTACCTTCTTAATCTATTCATGATTTGATTGAGAGATCTAATAAAAGTTGGATTTCAGTTTGTAGACTTTCAAACTAGTATCGTAAAACCTTCGGTTTTTGTGATGTTTAAAGTTAGGAGTAAAATAGCAATTTTGCTTATCTTAAAAATTTTGGAGTATGATATGATATTAATTTTATTAAATTTATATTCACTATAAAATTTGGAGAATTTTAAATATAATATTAATTGGGTTACAACTCCAAGATTTTCGAACAATAGACCAACGGTCAATAATTTTATAGTATAATTAATAAGCTAGTTAAAAACAATGTAGAGTTGGTATTTATTTCATTTTGGGTGATTATTTAACTATTATGCTTATAATTATGATTTTTGAATATTTTAATTTTACTAATAATTTTATTATTCATTTGAATAATTAACTATAAATAAATTAGTAATATGATCAAAGTTTTTGATTGGATATTTAAGTAGCAAAAATAGGCTTTTGGGTGGTTTTAGATGTGTGTTGTGCAAAGGTAGCTACTAAATAAAAAATAAAAACAAAATAAAGACAAGATTGGGGAAAGAAAGAAAAGAAGAGAGTAAATGGATTTTTTTTTTTTTTTTTTGTTGGCATGATTGGTAGAGGAGCTGGTCTGAGAATTTGATTATTTGTTGAAGTTAGGTTAGTCATGGTTTTTGCAGCTAGTTTAATTTCAGTTTACAGTAGTTCATCAATATTTCTGAGGTTCTTATTCTACTTTTCCCTTTAATCTATTTTTATTTTATGATCAATACATGTTAGGCATATATAAAAATTGAGCTTTTGTGTTTGATTTTGGTGATTTTTAAAAAATTGTATTGATCTGAAATTTTAATATGTATTTCTTTCATATGAAAAATATTTTAAAATCGTTTTATGGTTGATTTATTTATGGAATAAATTATTTTTGAAATTGTTATCAATTTGATAATAATCTTGAAACTGATTTTGTAATAGGCCTATTTGAGTAATCTATTGAACTCCAATTGGTCAACAATTTTATATGAATGATATTTTAATATTGGGCTTAAACGAATGAAATGGGCACACCTCACAATTAAACAAGAATACTTCTATAATTTGGGGGAAAATCTATTGAACTCCAATTGGTCAACAATTTTGTATGAATGATATTTTAATATTGGGCTTAAACGAATGAAATGGGCACACCTCACAATTAAACAAGAATACTTCTATAATTTGGTGGAAAATCTCTCGGAAAGAATTTTGTGAAATAATATTAAGCTTCAAGTGCAATCACTGCAAAAATATAATTTGGTGGAAAATCTCTCCAAACTATTAAACTTGTCCAAATGGTACATGCTCTAGCTAACTTATAAGCAGTGCCATTTTCAGTTCGTCGCACAAAACTAAGATTCAAACCGAAAAGCCAAATTTCACATTTGAAAATTAATACAAACCATTAAATGCAAGCTCTAATTTGAAAAATGACAAGAAGGATGTATGATTGAGTTCACAAACTAAATGAGAATTTATTCTACTTGATGAGAAGTTGCTCCACCTACATTTCTCTTTTCAAATATTTGATTGGTATTTAGTGACAAACATTATTATAATCTTATAAAAAATGATTTAAGAGTTGTTGAATCATGACGGCAATTTTATTAATAAAAAGGTAAGGCATCCCGCATTTACGCAGGGTCCGGGTAAGAATTGCACGCCTAAACGTGTAATGTAAATAGTCTTACTCTGCATCTATTGCAAGAAGCTAATTCCAAGGCTCCTCTTCCAATTTATTAAGAAAAGAAAGAAGAAAAAATAAGGGAGCAGACTGTAAAATTAATCCATCTACAAAATGAGCTGAACATACCAGTTTTAAGATTCTTTTTCAACCATCTGATGCTTCTGCTATAACATTTGTATTTCTTTATGCTGAGTATCTTAAGTTCTTTTCCAAGCTTTCATGTGAATTTGTAAAATTTCGCTATGGATTGAACTTTGTCTTTTAAAAAAAAAAAAAAGGCCCTAAATGTTACAAGCTAATTGATGTTTCACTCTCAATTCAATTTTTTGTCTAAAAAAGAATAAGATTCGAAACTTTGGAGACTTTAACTAAAATGAATTTAAATTGAGGGACTAAGATGAACTTTTTTGTTCACCTTCCTCAGGCTGACCCATCTTTAATACCACCAATCGTTGCGAGGAGTCAAAATATGGATTCCGTTTTGGATGACCAATTGTGGTTTAGCCGAAAAATCAAATAGAAAATTATGAAAATTGTTCCTTTCTCATCGAAAAATCGAGAAACTTTTGAACCCATAACACAAAAATAATATGCAGTAGGAAGAAGACCTCGCCAAAGCAGGCTAAATGACGATCGCAACGCATGCCAACAAAAACTAATAAATGGTTAAATGACAAAACATGCAATGCGAATCAAAAATAAAATTGTGATTTTCTGAAAAAAGAAGAAAAAATTGTTTCTCAGGCAGAATCGATCCTATCCTGACCGATTCCATATTCGAACTTAGCTCGAATGATGTCGTTTGAGCTCAAATTATAACATTAAAATGGCATGCTTCTCAAGCACATCCCAAATCACATGAAAAATTATTCAGGCTGAGTCCAAGCCCAACATAAGCTAATGTTAACCCTAACCTCACTTTGTACTATCTCATTTCCAAATTGCAACTGTCATTCTTCATCTCTTCGCCTTCAACTCCTCCGGCGGTCTCCTCTGCCGGATAACCTCTTTCCTTGCCGCTTTCTCATTTTTCATGATCGATCAAAGACAGTAAGCCTTAAACCTTCCTCTGCCGCTCCGAAATTAATTACACACAAGTCATCTCAAGCGGCGTCATCTATAGCTGGAAAATCGCGAGATTAAAGGTATTTTTGACATCATTTCCCTTACCTAATTATCTTACCATCGAATATGCTTCTTGGTTTGAATGGTTTCTATAGCTTTTGTTATTGATTTTCTGAAATGCGAATTATATAAGAATATAATTTACTTAAACTCGTGTTAAGAAGTATTTAAAATTATATATAAATAACAATAAAATATGATAGAAAATTTATCATTATGTTATAGTTATTTAATAATGCACCAACTAAAAAAAATATTATTGATACTAACAAGTGTTTAATTTTTTTCTAAATTAAAAAGATTTATAGTTCATATCTTCCTACTAATTCCCATCAATGATATGTCTATAATTAATTTCCATTGATGTTTGTAATGTTCATAAATATTAGAAGTAAAACAACTTATTAAAACCTTCGTTCGTAAATAAAGGAGACATACATCAAAGTTTTGCAAAACTAAATTTTTGAAAAACAAAAAAAAAAGGGTAAATCAACATTTGAATATTAATTTAAATAAAGCTTGTCTTAGGGGAAAAAACCAAAGTTTTTTAAATTTTTGTTCCCTCTCTTTTTCTTCCTTCTTGCAATCTTGTGCTTCAATACTCATTCTTAGCTTTTTTCTTGTCTAGTGCTTTTTCATCTCTTAGTTTTCTTTGTATTTGAAATATCATTCCCTTCTTACAATCAAAACAACTTCCTATAAAATCACATAATCTAAAAATGCATCAACTCTAAATAAACTACTAATTTACCTTCTCTCTCTTTCTATTCTTTTGCCGTTGACGCCCCTTATTTTTCTTTTTTGATTTACTCTATAGAGAAAGTTACATTTAGCATCTAGTGAATCCAACAACCATTCAGTTTGGTAAAATATATCCATCAAGAAACAAACATGTCTAAGGGCCACAATTCGAGCATTAATTTTTTGTAGCAGTCTTCTCGTTTTCAATATCGCAATCGCTATTCAGCAATTCCTTCAGCCTATTTTCTTTCAGTGACTTCTCTGCTCGAGCATGTCACTACAACAATTAGCAAATTTCAGTCAAACCACAACCAATTTACTTCTAATGAAAAAACATTGGACTATGAAAATAACAAATACTTGCTTTCATCCTAATATATTGTAAAATGGT
Organism: Croton laevigatus; assembly: GCA_949640765.1. Lineage (NCBI taxonomy): Eukaryota > Viridiplantae > Streptophyta > Magnoliopsida > Malpighiales > Euphorbiaceae > Croton > Croton laevigatus. The sequence continues at coordinate 13,945 of CATIWJ010136664.1, read as the reverse complement.
GCAAACAAAAGTGTGATAAAAGTAATTGAAATCCTGCAAAGAAATAATAAATGGTTTCAAAGAAAATTTCTCCTACTAACAAAAATTATTGGCACTTGTATGATTGCATCATGCATATTTAGTCAAAACAGAAATATCATTATGCATACAATTCAATTTGTCAAACGACGAAAAAGAAATTGCATAGAAATAAAGAATTAAGAAGCACACTATCCTTTAAAAACTCAAGATTTTAAACATCGACAATGATTAAGAAGTCAATGCCAAGGCAAAAGGATATTGAAGTATAATTAGAAATTTCAAATTACAAGGTAAACAAAAGCATCAAATATTTACCTTAGAATTAAGATGAGTCTTCATGACGAACACAGAATTAAAAAAATGAGAAGGGATGTATAATCAATAAAGATTATTGTTTTTATTCTTCAAAAGAATTTTTAAAACATATGAAACTCTTTTGTGAGAAAGTTATTTAGCCTACTAAATGCATTTGGATCATGATTTAATCAATGTGGATGTATTTTTTCATAAAAATACTTTTAAAAAGTTACTCGAATAAATCTTAACTAAAATTTTAATATGTGAAATTCCCATTATACAAAAAATTAAAAATAAATAAAAATCAAAATTCGTAAAAAATTGTTATAAAACCTCATTATTTATTTGTTTCTCATTCATAATTGGGCAACTTAATAAATATTAATTTTTGTAATTTTATTAATTAAATGTCATGGTTTAATTAATACTCATATTCACTAATATAAATACAAGTAAATACATATATTTGCTATTGACAATATAACATTTACTTAATATTATAAAAATATAATATTCATTAAATTATATTTTTAAAAATATGATATCTACTACAATTACAAAAGCAAAGACCACATTCAAGGCAATCTCACAAATCCGCAGAAGTGGAGACCAAAACAATCATGACAACCAGATCAGGCTCCCACTACGTGTGAACGGCATTTGAAGACGTAAAGGCTGATAAATCAATATATCTTTGCATTAGCTACAAATGAGAAATACACATCACCTAATCCCAAATGGAATGTTGATAATATCCATAATATAAAATTGGACTGCATACTTCGCGATAAAAAATCAATCAAACAAAATTTCAGAATGTAAAACAAACTAGATGCTCGTATTCCATGCAGCATACCGAATGAATTTTTATATCACCAACATTTTGGCTTTTCAAATATGCAACATTGCAAGGATTTTTATAGGGATGTTATAAATGAAAAATAACAATTAATATTCATGAACAACAATCTTCATTGGAAAATATCAAATAAGTTAATAAAATCTTCAAATGCACAATTAGTTTGATTCAGATAATAATTCCACATAAGAGTTATGAGATCATACAGAAAGCATAGAAGAAACATTATCATAAAAAAACATACACATTTAGATATAAATTGCACAAGTGAACTTAATGTAGAAGTAATTCCTAATGAGTCATCACCAACCTCACCCTCATAACCTAAATACATCAACCAAATGTTAAAGAAAGACATGCAACAAGCAGAAACACTATTGACAGTTAAACTAAATAAAAATCAAGCTTTTTTCATGTTTACTTATTAAAAAAAGATATGAAACAAATGGGGCAAAATAATTAAAAGTAAGAATGTAATGATCATTCAAGATTAAAAGAGTTTGTAAATCAAGACAGCAAGAACTATGCATGTATTCTGCCGAAAAGGTGCACAAAATAACAAAAAAAGAGGACATTTCGCTAAAGTTTAGCAAATTACTATTAAAATAAAGATTTCCACTAGCATTCGCATAAACTAAAATATAATAGCAAATGAAAGCGCAAAGAACTAATCACCATTTCTAGCAGCGAACTATCAAAATTGAAAGAAATAAATGATATAGTAAAAGAGAAAACAAACAGTGGAACAAACTAAATGAGGTGGAATAGGATCAGTCATTTTTGTTAGCCTCAGCAACAATAGCATGGTCCCTCTGCTTCGTGCGTCAGGATGGATTTCCAATAGACGGTAGGCACAACAGGGAGGACAGCAGGTACAGCAAATTTCCAGGGCAGAGACGCGCTACTATTGAGTAAAAGGAAAATAACGTTCGTTTTGGTTGAGCTAGTTGAACCCCTAATTTGGATTCCGAACTAGGTGTGAGCAAACAGTTCGCCACTAGTTCGAAATCCAAATTAGGGGGTTAAACTAGCTCAACCAAAACGAATGTTATTTTCCTTCTACCCGATAACAGCGCACCTCTGCCCTGGAATTCTGCTGTACCTGCAGTCATCCCTGCTGTACCTACTGTCTACTAGACATCAATCTTTGACACACGAAGTCTGCTGTACTTGGGTTCGCTCGTTTGTCATTGATGCCTGGATAGTAGCTGTTATATTTCTTTCTTTTCCGCTAAGCAAAAGCTAGTAGCAGCTGCAAATGGAAATGGTTTAAAGGTGTTGTTTGGTTAGTGTTTTGTTTATATTTATTGTTTATTGATTTTTCCTAAATTATTCTTCAATCTTTACTTATTCTTAATTGCTTGAAAAATAATTGTGTTACTATTATTTGTTTATTTAAGAATGGTTTAATGTCTTTGGCTGAATTATTTTGCAATTTTTTCTTAGCAGACCCGTTTTAGCTGACCAAACCATTTGCTCGCCCCAAGTTCGGAATCCAAATTAGGGGTTTAACTGGCTCAACTAAAACGAACGCTATTTTCCTTTCTACTTGATAGCAGCGTGCCTCTGCCCTAGAATTCTATTGTACCTGCCATCATCCCTACTGTACCTACCGTCTACTGGAAATCAATCTTGACATACGAAGTCTGTTGTACCTGGTTTTCGTCATCTGTCATTGATGCCTGGATAGTGGCTGCTATATTTCTCTCTTCTGCTAAACAAAGGTTAGTTGCAACTGCAAATGGGAATGGTTTAAAGGTGTCATTCAGTTAGTTTTTTGTTTATTTTTGTTGTTTATTGGTTTTTCTTAAACTATTCTTCAATCGTTACTTATTCTTCATTCCTTGAAAAAATAATTGTGTTACTGTTATTTGTTTATATGAGAATGGTTTAATGGTGTTGTTAGAATGGTGGATGGGTATGGTTTTATATCTAGAAAATCTCTTTTCGATTGGATTCAACCCATTTTATTGGGCAGGAAATACTTCCATTGTTTTTATTCTATAATTTTACTAATAAATGCCAATGAACAATGCCTTTCTTTTTATTGGGAGGTAATGGGTATAAAGAAATGTGTATTTTTGTTCAATCATTGATAATTTTTCCGCTTTTAACTAATAGTTGGTTGTTTTCTAATTGTTGAAATTTGGTTAGTTAGATAAAGATCTAAAGAGACGCTTCATCGGGGGAGCATGGCGAATGAGATGAACCCTCCTCGAATACATCTTTATCATCTTCTTCTGATTATGACGCAAAAGTTGAAGCAGAGGAAGCATACTTCTGTTGCTGAGGCCAACGAAAATGACCAATCCTATTCCACCTCCTCCGGTTTGTTCCACTGTTTGTTTTCCATTTTTTCCTATATTATTTATTGCTTTCAATTCTGATAGTTCGCTGCTAGAAGTGGTGACCAGTTCTTTGTGTTTTCATTTGCTATTACATTTTGGTTTATATGAATGCTAGTGGAAATCCTTGTTTTAATGGTAATAATCTACTAAACTTTAGCGAATGTTCACTTTTTTGTTATTCTGTGCAATTTTTCGATAGAATATATGCATAGTTCTTGGTATCTTGATCTACAAACTCCAATTTATCTTGAATGATCATTACATTCTTACTTTCAGTTACTTTGACCCATCTGTTTCATATCCTTTTTTTTTTTAATAAGTAAACATAAAAAAATGCTTGATTTTTATTTAGTTTAACTGTCAATAGTATTTCTACTTGTTGCATGTCTTTCTCTAACATTTTGTTGATGTATTTAGGTTATGAGGATGAGGTTGGTAATGACTCATTAGGAATTACTTCTACATTAAGCTCGCTTGTGCAATTTATATTTGAATGTGCATGTTTGTTTTTTTATGATAATGTTTCTTCTATGCCTTTCAATATGATTTCATAACTCTTATGTGAAATTATTATCTGAATGAAACTAATTTTGCATGTAATGATTTTATTAACTTATTTGATATTTTTCAATGAAGATTGTTATCCAAGGATATCAACTGTTATTTTTCATTTATTACATCCCTATACAAATCCTTCCAATGTTGCATATTTGCAAAGCCAAAATGTTGTGAAATAAAAATTCATTCAGAATATTGCATGGAATACTAGCATCTAGTTTGGTTTACATCCTAAAATTTTGTTTGGTTGATTTTCTGTCGCAAAGTATGCAATCTAATTTTGTATCATGGATATTATACACATTCCGCTCGGGATTAAGTGATGTGTATTTCTCATTTGCAGCTAATGCAAAAATAATAATTTATCAGTCTTTGCATCTTCAAATGTCGTTCACATTTTGCTTTCCATAGTGAGAGTCTGATCTGGTTGTCATGAACATATTGTTTTGGTCCCACTTCTGCGGAATTGTGAGATTGCCTTGAATGTGAGCTTGCTTTTGTAATCGTAGCAAACATTATATTTTCAAAAACATAATGAATATTATATTTTTTAAATATTAAATGTTATATTGTCAATAGTAAATATGTGTATTTATATTAGTGAACATGGGTATTAACTAAACCAACTATGACATTTAATTAATATTTGAAATTTGTTGAAATTTTAAAATAAAATTACAAAAATAAATATTTATTAAGTTGCCCAATTATGAACGACAAATATAAATAATGAGGTTTTATAACAATTTTTTACAAATTTTGATTTTTATTTATTTTTAACTTCTTGTATAACTTGAATTTCACATGTTAAAATTTTAGTTAGATCTATTCAAGTAACTTTTTTAAAAGTATATTTATGAAAAAATACATCCACATTGATTAAATTATAATCCAAATGCATTTGGTAGCCTAAATAACTTTTCCCACAAAAGAATTTCATATGTTTTAAAAATTCTTTTGAAGGATAAAAGCAATAATCTTTGTTGATTAAGCAGCACCTCCCATCTTTTAATTCAATGTTCATCATGAAGACTCATCTTAATTCTAAAGTAAATATTTGATGCTTTTGTTTACCTTGTAATTTGAAATTTATAATTATATTTCAATAACCTTTGTCTTGGATTGACCTCTTAATCATTGTCAATGTTTAAAATCTTGAGTTTTCAAAAAATAGTTCGCTTTTTAATTCTTTATTTCTATTCAATTTCTTTTTCATCGTTTCACAAATTGAATTGTACGCACAGTTATATATCTATTCTAACTAATATGCATAATGCAATCATACAATGTCAATAATTTTTGTGAGCATGAGAAAAATTTTCTTTGAAACCATTTATTATTTCTTTGCAGAATTTCAATTACCTTTGTCACACTTTTGTTTGCACCATTTTCACCATTTTACGATATATTAGGATGAAGACAAATATTTGTTATTTTCATAATCCAATGTTTTTTCAATAAAAGCAAACTGGTTGTGGTTTGACTGAAATTTACTAATTGTTGTAGCGACTTGATCGAGCAGAGAAGTTGCCGAAGGAAAATAGGCTGAAGAAAATGCTGAATAGTGATGGGGAAATCGAAAACCAGGAGACTGCTACAGAAATTAATGTTCGAATTGTGGCCCTCAGACAGGTTTGTTTCTTGATGGATATTTCATCAAACTGAATGGTTGTTGGATTCACTAGATGCTAAATTTAACTTTCTGTATAGAGTAAATCAAAAAAGAAAAATAAAGGGCGTAAACGGTAAAAAAATAGAAATAGAGAGAAGATAAATTAGTAGTTTATTTAGAGTTAATGCATTTTTAGATTATGTGATTTTATAGGAAGTTGTTTTGATCGTAGGAAATGAATGATATTTCAAATAAAAAAAACTAAGAGATCATTAAAAGCACCAAACAAGAAAAAGGCTAAGAATGAGAACTGAATAGCACAAGATTGCAAGAAGGAAGAAAAAGAGAGGGAACAGAAAATTTAAAAAACTTTGTTTTTCTCCCCTAAGACAAACTTTATTTAAATTAACATTCAAATGTTGATTTACATATTTTTTGTTTTTTAAAAATTTAGTTTTGCAAAACTTTGATGTATGTCTCCTTTATTTATGAACGAAAGTTTTAACAAGTTTTACTTCTAATATTTATAAACATTACAAATATCAATGGAAATTAATTATAGACATATCATTGATGGGAAACAGTAGGAAGATATGAGCTACAAATCTTTTTAATTTAGAAAAAAATTGAACAATCGTTAGTATCAATAATATTTTTTTAGTTGGTACATTATTTAATAACTATGATAAATTTTCTATCATATTTTATTGTTATTTATATATAATTTTAAATACTTATTAACACGAGTTTAAATAAATTATGTTCTTATATAATTAGCATTTCAGAGAATCAATAATAAAAGTTACATAAGCCATTCAAAACCATAAGCATATTTGATGGTAACATAATTAGGTAAGGGAAATATTGTCAAAAATACCTTTAATCTCGCGATTTACCAGCTATAGATGACGCCGATGGAGGTAGAACGCTACCTGTGGTGGTACAACGCCGGCGCTTAAAATGACTTATGCGTAATTAATTTGGGAGCGGCAAAGGAAGGTTTAAGGCTTACTGTCTTTGATCGATCGCGAAAAATGAGAAAGCGGCAAGGAAAGATATGTAGTTGGCAGAGCTTCTTGAAGGAAGAGGTTATCCGGCAGAGGAGACCGCCGACGGAGATGAAGGGTGTGTGGCGGAGGAGTTGAAGGCGAAGAGATGAAGAATGATAGCTACAATTTGGAAATGAGAGAGTAAAACGAGCGGTTAGGGTTCCTAAGTTGGGCTTGGACCCGAGCCCGAATAATTTTTCATGTGGCTTGGGATGTGCTTCACAAGCAGGCCATTTTAAGGTTATAATTTGAGCTAAAACAACATCGTTCTAACTAAGTTAGGATCTGAATCGGTCAGAACAGGATCGATTCTGCCTAAGAAACACAATTTTCATTTTTTCTTTTTTCTTTTTTTTTTTTTGTTGAGAAAATCACAATTTTATTCTTGATTCGCTTTGCATGTTCTATCATTTAACCATGTATTAGATTTTATTAGCATGCATTGCAATCGTTAACTTATTTTATATTTCATCATTTATGTTGTAATTAGTTTGATTAAATATATATTACAATAATTAGATTTTTAGATTTTTTCTAAAAAATAAAATTTATACAAATAAATTTATCCACTTTTAAGTTTTTTGATCCTGTTTTGATTTGGATTTCTGCAATTGCTTTGTTCTTTTGATTTCACGGAGTTTCTTGAATGTGAAGTTAATTTTGCTCGAACCACGGTCGAGCTTGTCGCTGGAGTTCAGGTCTACTCAGGCAAGCTTGTTCTGGGTTCTGGCGAGGTCTTCTTCCTACTGCATATTAATTTTGCGTTATGGGTTCAAAAGTTTCTCAATTTTTCAGTGAGAAGGAACATTTTTCATAATTTTAACATGAACTTGGATGTACTAATCACCATTAACCACAGCTGTCCCTATAAGATTATATTTTTATTTTAAAAGGAAAGTGACAATAGTATATAACAATATCAAGATTAAGGTGCAAGATTTATCAATATACAAGAAATTAAACAGAGACAGTAGTATAACAATATCAACATTAATGTGCAAGATTTATCAACAATCTTCTGAATTACCAAAGCAACTTAGAGCAGGACAAAATACACATGAAGAAGCAAGATTTATCAATATCATTACAGACAAGACAACAAAGCAAATTAGAGCGTGACAAGCCAAATCCAACAGAGATATTCCAAAATGAAGGCAGAGTTTAACAATCAATTTGACTTTACCTAGCCACTGATTCATATTGAACAAAGCAATCCATATCCAAAAGAAAAGTAAACCGAAATTTAAAACAGAGTTCAAATCGGTACCTGAAATCCAAGTTCTGCTTCAATTAGTTTTCCTAGTTACAACTGAAAGCAAATCTCCGATCGAAACTCGTCAAATCAAACTGCACAGCCGAAAAGGAAAGAAAAGAAGAAATCGATTCAGTTAACCATCAACATAAGCAGTAAACATCCAAAGCCAAGGACAAAAAAAAAATGCATATCCAACAGAAAAGCAAACCGGTAATTAAAACAGAGTTCAAATCGTTAGCTGGCCCTCTGCTTCTTCGAAATTACACAGAAAAGCAAATCGGAAATTAAAACAGAGTTAAGTGATGAAGGCGGAGAGATCGAATCGTGAGGTGATAAGACTGAAGGAAACCCGTAAGGGAGGACCGAGGGCTGGGATCGGAGGTATCGATCGAGTGAGAGGGAGATCAGATCTTCGGGCTGTGAGAGTTTTTCCGATCGAGTGAGAGGGAGATCGGTTTTTCCGATCGAGAGGAGAGGAAACCAAAGGCGACAGAGATGAAGCAACGATCTGATGAAGTTTCGATCGAGCGATTCTCGGTCGCGAATCTCCTGAAGATCTGATCGAAGGGAGTTTTGATGAAAGAGATTGAAATCGCGATTCAGAATAGAGGGAGGGGACGATGGGAGAGTAGCGGCTGCTCTGGAAAATGGATATATACAACCCTAAAAATGAGTAGACTCTCCCTAAATAAAACAACAAAACGACAAAGTCAGTAGTGGATGGATGAGGAGCTTATGCCGTAAATAAAACTAAAATACGTCCTTTTCATTTTTTTTTTTTTTAACTATTTTTCTTGTTAATAGTGTAATTTTATTATATTATTGTTAATTTTTTATAAATGAAAAAATTCAAAAGAATTATCGATATTAAATTTAAAATTATATCTTTTTATTAATTTTAAAATGAATTAGTTGGGTACTGAGTTTAAAAATTTTAAAATTTCTTATTATTAATTTAATTTGTAATCTCAAAAATGAAATAATTACATTAAATAGATACGTATTGTAAATATAAAAGTTATAAAAATAAGGACAAAAATAGAAACCCTTACGCCGATGCCCGATTCTTTCATGACCTGTGAGGAGTCACCGCCGGAGCCGCCGGATGCAGGTGGCGCCAGATTGAGGAAGGACCACAAACCGTCCTTTAAGGAGAAGGTTCTGGGATCTCAGGTTGCGGAAAAGACAGAGGTACGCAATCTCTTAGCTAATGGTCTGATGAGTTTGGAATTGGTGGATGGTAACTGCCTGCTTCTGAAATTTTCCATTGATGATAAGGAGTATGACCGATTGTGCCAACCATGGAAGGACTGTTTGGTGATCAAAGTGCTAGGAAAATCTGTGGGTTATGTGTTATTGCAGGAAAAACTAAGGCTTCTTTGGAAACCAATTGGGGGTTTTGAACTTATGGATATCACTCATTGGTATTTTCTGCTTAAATTTGATGTGCCAGATGATAGAGAGAAAGTGATGGTTGGAGCTCCATGGCTTATTTTTATCATTATTTGTCAGTTAAACCATGGACTCCTGATTTTGTTGCAGCGAACACGAGAGTCAATACTATAATGGTGTGGATCCGTATTCCAGGGTTGGGAATGCATTTGTATGATGAAAGTTTTTGCTCACTTTTGCCTCTGCCGTGGGAAGGCCTATAAGAGTGGATATGCGCACGCTTGATATGCAAAGGGGCAGATTCGCTCGCATTTGTGTGGAGATTGATCTTGACCAGCCAGTGGTGGGAAGAGTTTGTTTTCGGGATGTTTGGTATAATGTTGAATATGAGGGTCTTCATCTGTTATGTGTTAACTGTGGCTGATATGGCCACATCCAACGTAATTGTAAAACTTCTCTAGCCAGTAAGGTGGTTTCGACAATGGCCCCTACTTCCTCTCCGGTTCCAGGGGCGACGGCAGGAACTCTTATTGCTGAACCAAATTTAGCTTGTTCGGTATTGGTTGCAGATACAGTTCAACCAGAAACTTTGTCTCCGAAATCGCCGGAACCTAGTGAAGCCGTTTCTACACACTTAGTGCAACCTCATGGCGATTGGTTAGTTGTTACTAAAGCCAAAAAGAAACCCAACAGGGAGTTCCATCAGGTGATGCCTTCTGTTAAAACTAAGAATAAGTTTTCTTCTCTTTCAGTAGAGCCGGCGGGTTTTATGGTTGGTAAGAATGAGCTGCCTAGAACAGATCATGCTAAAAAACGTAGTCGGCCAGAGAGTGCAAAGAAGGGTAGTGAGGTTAAACCAGCTAAAGCATCTTCCTCACTGGTTTCTCTAGATGTATTTGGTAAGCATTCTCCTGCTATCTCTTTTGAGGAACGACCTGCTACAACGTTAATAGGGAAGAAAGCTCCAATTTCAGAAGTTTCTGGTGGTAATGTTGCCTGTAAGGAAAATTTTGAATTTTTGGGGAATCAAGTTCAGCCTTCGACTTCTACAATTCGGATACCAGGCAAGAGTTTGGGCAGTTTTGGCTCTCCAGGTAAGACCGGTTCTGTTTTGCAATTTGGGGAAACTTCTACTATGATGGATGAGGGTCATCCTCCAGATAACTGTTGATTTGTGTTTGTTGTGTTTGTCCTTGTGCTCTATGTGATGATTGATGTTAATTTTAATATTGTTGTGTGGAATATTCGGGGTGCTGTGAATATGAGGGGTAAACATAGGGTGAAGGATATTGTGAGATATCACCATCCTGCTGTCTTTGTCATTCTAGAAACTCATTGTCAATTTGCAGGTATATCTAATTTTTGGAAAAATTTGGGATATGAGTTAGTTGGTGCATCTGAAGCTCGAGGGCATAGCGGGGGTATTTGGGTTTTGGTGTCTGTTCAATGAAATGTTGATATTCAGCTTATAGACACACACCCTCAGGTGATTACTGTTACTATTAAGCAGGATAACATCCAATGGTTTACTAGTTTCGTTTATGCTAGTCCAAATCCGCAGGGTAGGAGGCTACTTTGGTCTCATTTGCGTGATTTGAGAGGGCGGGTGTCAGGCCCGTGGAATGCTATTGGTGATTTTAATGTGGCCTGCTTTCCGTCAGAGGTGGTTGGTGGTCTGTTTTGCAGGGATAGGGCCATTGAAATGTTGGATATGATGGACGACTGTCAGTTTTTAGATTTGGGTGCTATTGGTTCCAAGTTTACATGGTGTCGTCGGAATGATAGAGGTGGTTTCCTTAGGAAACGATTGGATCGTGCTATTGCTGATTTGAGCTGGCGTTTGGCTTTTCCAGAGGCTTATGTGGAACATCTTCCTCGGATGTCTTCCGACCATTCTCCTTTGTTGCTCCGTTTCTCTACGTTAGTGCTGCAGAATCAGGTTCGGCCTTTTCGATTTTGTGCTTCCTGGGCTTTTCATCCAGAGTTTGAAGGTGTGGTCAGGGATACTTGGGTTAATCATGATTCGGCTTTCTCTAAAAAATTGCTTAATATGAGGAATGCCTCCATTGTTTTTAATAGGGATATTTTTGGTAATATTGAGTCGAGATTAAAGGTTGTGCAGCGTCAGTTGGAACTTTGTGATACTGAGGCCCTTCACCGACTAGAGAGGTCACTTCAGCAGAAATATGAAGAAATTATGTTTCGGGAAGAGCTTATTTGGTATCAAAAGTCAAGAGAGCGGTGGGTAAAGTTTGGTGACCGGAATACCAGCTTTTTTCATGCTCAGACTGTTATTCGGAGGAAAAGGAATAAAATCCATGGGTTATACCTGCAGAATGGCGCTTGGAGTACGGACCCGCAGATGCTGCAAGATAAGGCACTTTCTTTCTATACTAACCTTTTTTCTATGGATACGCAGGTGTCTCGTAACTATATTATGCTGAATGATACTCCATCCTTGTCTTTAGAGGATAGAAGAAGATTATTATTACCTGTGACTTTGGAGGAGGTTTGTAAAGTGGTTATGGCTATGCATCCTTTTAAAGCCCCGGGTTCGAATGGGTTCCAAGCTTTCTTCTACAAGAAGTATTGGCATATTGTTGGTGAGGATTTGCTGAGGATGGTTCAGAGGGCTTTCATGGATGGTTGTGCTGATCCAAGCCTGTTGGAGACATTACTTGTTATGATCCCGAAGGTGGATAATCCTGTTCGCCTTAAGGATCTGAGGCCTATTAGTTTGTGCAACGTGGCTTATAAAGTTATCACTTCAGTTCTAGTGAACAGATTTCATCCTCTTCTTCATGATCTGGTTGGCCCTCTGCAGGGTAACTTTATACCTAGAAGGGGAACTCGTGAAAACATCTTACTAGCTCAAGAGGTCATGCATACTATCCATACTTGCCGTCGTGGATGTGGCCTAGTGGCTTTCAAGATTAATCTTGAGAAGGCTTATGACAGAGTCAGTTGGGATTTTCTCCGGGCTACTCTCTATGATTTTGGATTTCCGGCTAAGATTGTGGACTTAATCATGTGGGGTGTGCAAGCATCCAGTTTGTCAGTTCTTTGGAATGGTGCTCAGCTTCCTCCTTTTACTCCTCAGCAGGGACTTAGACAAGGTGATCCTTTATCTCCTTATCTATTTGTTTTATGTATGGAACGTCTTGCTATACAGATTCAAAAACTTGTCTCCAATGGTATGTGGAAACCAGTGCGGTTAGTTAAGAATGGGATTGGTATTTCGCATCTGTTCTTTGTGGATGATGTTTACTCTTTTGCCAAGCCAGTAAAGACCAGATGAGGTTAGTTTCAGAGACTTTACAGGCTTTTTGTCAGGCCTCTGGGTTGAAAGTTAATATTGATAAGTCTAAAATGATGTTTTCAAGGAATGTTCCGAGGAAAAGGCAGGTCTGTTTATCTGCTCTGGCTGTTATTCCGAAAACAAGCAGTCTAGGGAAATATTTGGGGCTTTCCCTTATTCAGGGACGAGTGAAACGGGATGTTTTCCTACCGGTTATTGAAAATGTTAACAGAAGGCTTGCTTCTTGGAAGAATAAGTTGCTTAATAAAGCTGGTAAATTGTGTTTAGCTAAATCAGTTATATCTTCTCTGCCAGTTTATGCTATGCAAGCGTTTTGGGTTCCCCAATGGGTTTGTGAGTATGTTGATAAGTCTATCAGGAGCTTTATCTGGGCAAAACAGGGTCACACACGGGGATGGCATCTTGTTTCTTGGAAGGAGATGGTGAAGCCTAAAGTGCAGGGTGGCCTTGGTCTCCGGTGTGCGCGGGAAAATAATGTGGCGCTTCTTGGGAAGCTTATAGCCAGTTTTATAGAACAACCGGCGAAGCTTTAGGTTTGGATTTTTATGGAAAAGTACATTCCACATAATAATTTCCTTGCCGTAGGGAAGCCTGCATGAGCGTCTTTTATCTGGCAAAGTATTTTGAAGGCTAGAGATGCTTTATGGGATGGTTTTAAGGTTCACCTGGGTAATGGCTCTTCTTCTTTTTGCTTCTCAAATTGGCTGGGATCTGGTAAGCTCTGTGAGAGAGTTCCGTATGTTTATGTTCTTGATTTTGATGTATCAGTTTCGGACATCTGGTTGGATGGTTCTTGGCAGTTGGATGCTTTGTGTACTACTTTATCTGATGAGATTAAGGAGGAGATTCTTAATATTCCTGTTCCAGTTGCGAGTTCAGCTCCGGATGCTATTTTATGGAGTTTGTGCCCTGGCGAATTTTATGCTGTTAAATTTGGTTATAGTTTTCTTATGCAGTATGACTCAAGCAGCTCGCGTATTTGGCGACAAGTCTGGAAGTGCCCAGTCCCGGAGAAGATAAGAATGTTTCTTTGGCTTGCTCTGCATTCAGCGCTCCCTTCAAACCAAAAGAGATTTCACTGTAACATGTAGGGGTGTTCAAATGAAAACGGTTAAATGTGAAATTCACGAATTTCACGAATTTTACGAAATTTTTAACGTTAAAACATTTTGTTAATCGTTAAATCGTAAGAGATTTTTTTTAATTCGTTAAATCGTGAAATTCACGTTAGAAGA